>WSTK01000887.1:0-12849 GCA_019616945.1 Ceratobasidium sp. 414 | reverse complement strand
ACCTTCGCACTAAGGGGTTAGCAACCCTCTTACTAAGTCGTTACCTCCAAGGGTCTCGTGGCTTAAAGGTACTTAGCCACTTGACCAACTTTCGCATCTCGTGGCACATCGCCTCCAAGTCAGGTAACCTTTTCGTGGCTTAACTATAAGCCTTTTACGTCGTGTCCGTCTATCATCCCAAGTCTACGAGGACCCCAGTCCTACCCTCTCACGTCTAAAGGAACCTCCACGTCACACTAGTGACCCTACGGCGAAGGCTCGTAACATCGAGACAATCAAAGAAGCAATATGTCATAAACCAGTATTGGTACACCCCAATCCTGATAAACCATATTTCCTGGAAACAGATGCATCAGGCGTGGCCATGGGTTCCATCCTCAGCCAATGACACGACGACGGGAAACTGCACCCCATAGCATTTATGTCAAAAGGTTTCAATGAAGCCCAACAGCGATATGACACCTACAATAAAGAACTCCTAGCCATCGTCGAATCCCTCACCCACTGGCTGTACCTGCTGGAAGGCACTAAGCAGACTATCACCATCTATACCGACCACTGCAACCTACAGTTCTGGAGTAAGGCTAGGATCATGGACAGGAAACATGCTCGATGGTATGTTACGAGCCTTCGCCGTAGGGTCACTAGTGTGATGCGGAGGTTCCTTTAGACGTGATAAGGTAGGACTGGGGTCCTCGTAGACGATAGACGGACATGGCGTAAAGGCT
The DNA here is from genome assembly GCA_019616945.1 of Ceratobasidium sp. 414. Taxonomy (NCBI): domain Eukaryota; kingdom Fungi; phylum Basidiomycota; class Agaricomycetes; order Cantharellales; family Ceratobasidiaceae; genus Ceratobasidium; species Ceratobasidium sp. 414. The sequence goes on along the minus strand of WSTK01000887.1, from coordinate 12,121 downwards.
TATAGTTAAGCCATGAGATGTTACTTGACTTAGCGGCGATGTGCCACGAGATACGAAAGGCGGTCAAGTGGCTAAGTACCTTTAAGCCATGAGACCCTTGGAGGAAAGACTTAAGTAAGAGGGTTGCTAACCCCTTAGTGTGAGGGTAAAGTGGGACAAGGCGAGAACAAGCTGGGGCTACCAGGCTTGTTCTCTGCTCTATATATACTACACAAGTACATGTGAGTCATCTATCTACGACAGTCAACCGCCATTCCAAGGCAAGTCAACTGGACGAGCCACGCGTACATGTGTGAGTCGACCGCCATTCCCAGGTCGGTCGGCCACTGAGCACTGCCAAGCCACGAAGCAAAGAAGGGGGGCCGGAGGCGCCCAAGAGAAAGAGAGAGAAAAGTTGGGGGCTGTACAGCAGCTCACAACAGTGTGTCAAACGGAGGAAGCCTGAGACGAATAAAGAAGTAGGTTCTCCAGGACACTTAACGAGTAGAGTGGAGTGTGTGATAAGGCGAGGGCGAAGTGGCGAGCTTCCAGAGTGAAGTCCTGAGAGGGACTCTAGGTGATAGAGACGACAAGGTGAAGCAAGCTGGAGTTCCAGGCTTGCGCACTGCTGTATTTATACTACGTACATAAGTGCGAGTCATACAGCGTGAATGGCAGAGGTAGAGTGTCGGCACGAGACACGCGTACACAGGGTCATGCTGCGCAGCTGAGGCTAATGCGTACATCAAGTCAGAGTCCGGGAAGCTGAGAAGACACACGCGGCCTGAAGCCGGTGGCGAGAAGGACGAGCCACAAGAAAAAGGATGGGGGTGAGAGCACGAACTCCCAACATTCCCCCCCCAAAAGTGATCATCTTTAAAGACAAACCCAAAGAAAGACAATCACAAAAAAAAGAAAAAGAAAAAAAGTGTACAAAAGAAAGGTAAAGGTCCATCTAAGTCACTAGGGTGGCGGCCCATTGTCTGCCCAGCTAGTTTCCAGGGGCCCATCTAGCTAACTACTGGTTAACCCTTTTGGGTAGCCCATACTCGTCTGTCCTACTCGGCTCGTTCCTCGGGCGTCTCGTCAAGATGCTCCCAGGCCTTGTACTGCGTCTCCCATCCCATGTTCCTGTTCCAGGAGTAGTGGTCGAGCCATTCGAAGAACTGGCCCTTCGACATCCCCTTCCGGAAGAGTAGATTGGCGACCTGGTCCTTGGAGAGCTCGTCAACCCGATCGTGGTAGGTTTCGGGTACCTTGGAGCGCCACTCACACACAGCGTCCGCAATCCACTCTTGCATTCGGTCAGTCCGCACCCACCAGGTCCCGTCGGCCCTCCACTCAATGTCCGGGAACTGGCCTTTTGACTTGGTGACCACTCCGTATACCAAGTCGCCGACGCACCGATTGGTGACATAGAGCTTCATACGCGACATTTGCCAGGCATCGTCCGGCCTCGGCCCATCTCCCACCCATGCAAGGGGTCCGAATTTGGGGTGGTGCAGTGTGTTACCGCTGAGGTCGCATCCCCCTCGCTCATGGATCGGGATGTATCGCAGGTCGCACCCAGGGTCGAGCTCCGTCGTGTAGTCGAGGGCGTCCGAGAAGTTGTTGATCTTTCGGGTGTCCTGCACGTACTCGCCCATGCTGTCCTTCCACAGGCGCCCACATTCTTCCCGCACGATGATGTAGTTCCCCATGGGGACGATGATGACCTTGGGCTTGGGGGCCCACTGCGCTTGCTCCCAGGCGCTGTTGTTGGCCCTGGCATGTCGCACCTCGGGGTTGCATCCCTGTCGTCCACTTCTAGTGGCTGTAGTGTAAGACTTGATGGCGACCATGTTGTTGCAGGCAGGGGAGCTGGCTTGGGTGCCGGAGTGGTAGTGGAGGTGGTAGTGGTGGTGATGTCTGGACTGGCCTTCCCCCTCATCTTTTTATATCCCAAGGGAAGCGGTGCGCTAGGGTATCTCTGCTGCAGGCTGTCCATGGCGTGCTTGATGTTACTGAATTTCTCTGCCGATTCCCATGAGTTTCCGCTCGAGTCATACCCCTCCCATTTGATCTCATATTTCAATCCTTCCTTTGTCTGTTGCCAGCCCATGATTTCTTCCACCCGGTACTCCTCTTCTCCGTATTCCGTAATAATCGGCGGTGGTCGGGGCTGAATACGGTTGAAGTGATCCTTCTGAACCAGCGAAAGAAGCCCGACGTGGAAAACATTGTGTATCCTCATGGTTCTGGGGAGCTCTAGTTCGTAGGCGTGGGAGGAAATCTTCCTTGTCACCCTGAAAGGACCCACCTGTCTCTTATCGAGCTTCTTTGAGGGTCTCGTAGTTCGTATATTCCGTGTGTTTAGCCAAACCTGTTCCCCTATTTCGAAGCTCGATGGCTTCCCTGGTTCCTTTGCCTGTTGTTCCATTTTTGCCTTGGCCTCGTCCCATACCTCCCTCATGTGGTTAGTGATATTGTTGGTGTGTGGGTTGTTGCCTTGCTGGCTTGTGATCTCCCATGCTGGTGATTGTCCGTATAGGGTTTTGAAGGTGGACTGCCCGGTCGCTGTGTTGACATGGTTGTTATGGCAGAATTCTGCCAGGGGTAACCACTTCGACCAGTCGTCCTGTTCGTAGTTACAGAAGCTCCATAGGTAATTCTCCAGCCATTGATTTGTTCTCTTGGCTAGTCCATCTGTTTGAGGGTGATAGGCCGTGGAAAAACGGGGTTCGATTTGTAATCTTTCGTAGAGGGCCTTCAGGAATTTGCTGTTGAAGGAGGGTCCTCCCTCGATCGGAGATTGTGATTTCGGGAAGGCTGTGGTGTTTGAAGACTTCTCGTGTGAAGACTTCCGCTACTTCTTCTGCGCCCATGCTTTCGTTGCACAGAACAAAGTGGGCTTGTCGCGAAAAGCAGTCTACCACTACTAGAATACTATCGAAGCCCATAGACGGCGGAAGTTTCACGATGAAGTCGTAATTGATGTGTTGCCAGGGTCGTTCTGGCATTTCAATGTTCTTTGGAGGGGTACTGTTTCTTGTCACTTTTGCCTCGTTGCAGATTCGGCACCCGTCTACATATCAATGTATCTCTTGTGTCATTCCGGGCCAATAGTACTGCCGCTTAACGATCTCTAGGGTTCTTTCTCTTCCCTGGTGTCCCACGATTGGTGAATCATGGTGCGTTCATAGGACGGCTTTCTTGATTTCCAGATCCTTTGGTATGACAATTGTGTTGTCATACCACAGTAGTCCTTCTTTCCAGTTGTACCTTTGGAATTGTTTCTGTATACTTGGAGGAAGTTTCTCCTTGTTCTGGGTGTTCGTGATTACTAGTTCTAGTTCTTCTTCCTTCTGCGCCTCCTTGATTGCCTGGATAAGGTCGAAGTCCATGGTCGCCTTGAAACCGTGAAAACATTCGGCCGCGATCATGATCTGTTCTGGATTTGGAATATCCTCATAATCGGGGCGTCGTGAGAGGGCGTCTGGTTTCTGGGATTGCTTCCCTGGGTGATAATGGATTTCGTAGTTGAACGAAGCCAGTTTGGTGTACCTGCAAGCGTGTTTTCGGTCCATGACCCTGGCCTCTTTCCAGAACTGTAGGTTTTGGTGATCGGTGTATATGAGAACTGGGATCTTTGTATCCTCGAGGTATAGCTGCCAATGCTTTAGAGACTCCACAATTGCCAGTAATTCCTTGTTGTATGTGTCGTAGTTTCGTTGTGCTGGGTTGAAACTTTTGGATAAGAAAGCGATAGGGTGTAGCTTTCCATCCTCCTGATATTGACTAAGTATAGCGCCTAAAGCTACACCCGACACGTCTGTCTCTAGAATGTACTGTTTTTCGGGGTTAGGGTGTGCTAGGACCGGTTCCTTTGTTACTGCATCCTTGATAGCCTGTATAGCTTCTTGTTCGACGTTTGTCCATCTCCACATTTTTCCCTTTTGGGTTAGGTCGTGTAAGGGTCGAGCGATTTGGCTGAAGTCTGGAATGAACCGTCAGTAGAAGTTGCAGAATCCTAGGAAAGCTTGATTTTGTTTGACTGTTTTTGGGATCAGCCAATCGATGATGTCTTGGACCTTGCTTTTGTCCATAGAAATTCCTTCTGGACTGATAACTAGTCCGACATAATCTACCGTGGTGACTTTGAAACGACATTTCTTTGGTCAGATGAAAAGGTGGTTCTGTCGTAGCCTTTCCAGGACTGCGTGTACATGTTCCATGTGTTCCTCGTCATTCTTTGAGAAGATGAGGATGTCGTCCAGATACACGATGACAAAGACGCCTCTGAAGTCGGCTAGTATCTCGTTCATAAATCGTTGGAAAATGCTTGGTGTGTTCTTGAGGCCGAAAGGCATTACAACATATTTGAATAGTCCGTCTTTGGTGTGGAAGGCGGTTTTCCATTCGTCCCCTTCTTTGATGTGTACGTTGTTGTATCCCCATCACAGGTCTAGCTTGGTGAATACTTTCGCTTCTCGTAATTGTTCAATCAGGTCTTCAGGGAGCGGGATAGGGAACTGATCGCTAATGGTAATGTCGTTTATTTTTCAATAGTCGGTTACTAATCGAAGGGAACCGTCTTGTTTCTTGACGTAGAAGCAAGGGGCGGCAATTTCTGACTTGCTTGGTCTGATTTTTCCGTCCTGTAGTTCTTGTTCCAGGAACTCGTGAAGCTGTTTTGCCTGATCTGGGGACATAGAGTCTGGTCTTGCCGGTCGGGGGAGTTTTGACCCTTCTTTAAAGGTTATGGCGCAGTCGTGGTCCCTGTGGGGTGGTAGCTCCTTGAACTTCTCTGCGTCGAAAACATCTGCAAAGTCTGCGTATTCTGGTGGTATCAGGGTTTCGTCTGGTGCTTCTCCCACTGCTTTTCCTTGCTCTTCCCTAAAACGTATTTCCATGGTTTTCCAGGATATGTCGGGATTGTGTTCCGTGAGCCATTCCTTTCCCAGGATTACAGCTGTGTCTCCTAGTGGCATGGCATAAAAGCGACTTTTGAATGTTCATCCTTCTAGTTCGAAGTTGATGGTTGCACGAAAACGTATCTTCTGGGCGGTTTCATTCCCATCTATGGCGATGACTTTTCTCGGGTGTGTGAGTTCGATGAGAGGAATGTGGTTTCTTCGGGCATAGGAAATATCGATGAAGTTATGGGAGGATCCTGAGTCGATGAGAGTAAGGGTGGGTTCTGTGATTCCTTCAATCGTGATGTAGCAGTGGGGGTCATTGTCTGATTTCTTTAGATAATATACATGCCGGACATCACAATCTAGGTCTTCCTTGCCTATGGACATGGGTATGGTAGGCTGTATTAGTTTTCCGACTCCGAGGCTGTGGACTCGTCGTCCTTCTTGGTTTCTTCAATGTGTGCTTCCTTGGCCTTTTCCCTTCTTTTGGAGTCTTCTCTCTGGGAGTCGTTTCGGGTAGTTTGTCCTTGGGGTTGATCCTCCTTGTGGTATCCCGAACGGCATGCTCCTATAACATGTCCCAGTCATCCACATTTAAAGCATCTCCCTTCCCTTTTTCTCCGCTCGATGGTCTCCTTTGGTACGGTTTGTCCTTGGGACTGCGTCTGGTGTGGGTTAGGGACCGTAGCTGCTCTACCCTTTGTTCGGTTGTCTTCGATGTTACGAGTAGCAAAAAGGATATCATCGGTGCAGATGGCATATTCGATCCATTCCTCGAGAGTTAGGGTAGATATGTCCTGGAGTACCATCATCCGTAGTAGTTCTCTTCGGACAGTGTTCTTGAGTCCTGCCTTAAATTGGTCGATGAGTGCTTTTTCGTCCCATTCGAGTTTGTCCATAAGGATTTGAAATTTGGAGGCGTATTTGTTCGCCAATTTGGTCTGTACTAGCTTCTGGATGTTTTCTGTGGCCCTTTCTCGTTTGATCAGATCTCCGAAGGCTAGGAGGAAAGCTTTCTTGAAGTTGGCCCATGAGGCTATGGTTTCATGTTTGGTTTCTTCTAGGACCTTTTTGAGTAGGGGTTTTGCACATCGTGATGTGGGTCCTTCCTTCATATTGGATAGTGTAGTGGAGATTTTCTTGGGGTCTGGGAAGGCCCTGGGATATTCGAGGAAGTAAAGTTCCATCTTCATTAGGAAGTTCTCTGCTTCGCTATCTCGCTTCTTCCCCTCGAAGGGCTCCGGCTTCTTGGTTTTGGCTCCTTTTGGAGTGTGTTCTTCTTCCGGGGATTGGGACCTATTTGTTCTATCCCTCCTTGGTCGTTGTGGGGTTCTGGAGTGAGAGTGATGACTATCTGGTGATCCGGGAGGACTCGGTGATCGTTGTGGGCGGCGTATGTTTCGTTTGGTAGACTGGTCCATAGGGGGCTCATTGAAGGGTACGTTGTCTATCTTCTGGGTGAGGTGTTCCTCTAGCTGATCGATTCTTCCGTCGATTGCCTGTACGAGTTCTCGGGTTAATTCTCTGTCTTTCCTTAGCTCGGTTACTGCTTCTGTGATGGACCTAAGGACTGTGTTTGTCTCTCGTTGTAGATCGTTTACCCATGCTGGTACCTCTTGGAGGGCATTTCGGATGGTTGTTGCTTGGACTTGGGTTTGAGCCCTTTCTTGGTTGGCTGAGTTGCGGGCTGCCTGTGTTGCTTCTGCCTGGATCTGCTGCATGAGTCGGGCTAGCTCCGCTGCTCCGACGTCAAAGGCTGTCTGTCAGTTACAGATTTCCTCAATGTCTTGCGTGATGGACTCGATATGCCTTCCACTCAGGACTTGGTGGGTAACTTCAGGTAACAAAGGGCGTAGGGTGGCTTGCATAAGGGCGACGAATCTCCGGTAATCGGGGTCGGCTTCCAGGGCGGCTAAGTCAAATTCTGGTTGTCGGCGGACGGGTGCTCCGTATGGCGGGGGGACGACTTCCGGGACCTCTGGAAGATTGGGCTCAGGGTCAGTGGGAAGGTGTGTGGTTGATTGGGGCTGAGCCAGTACTGGTTCATGCTCATCCTCGCTGTCGCTGAGGGTGAGAATTCTCAGTTGTTCCTGAGGAAGGGGTTCTTCTGGTCTTCGCAACGTGACTGCTGGTGTATTTCGATGAGATCGGACTGGGAGACGTATTCCCGCGAGACAGTTGTATTGCATCTCTTCTCCTTCTGGGATGAGGATGGATCCCACTCCCACTGCCATTTCCTGTTCTGGTCCGACGCTCGGTCTGGGGATGACTTGTACCACCGAGGGTTGTTCGATGTGGATGGTTTGGTCTTCTTCTTCAGGTAGTCCTCCGGGCATTGATCGTTGTGAGGATCTTGAGGTTCTCCCAGTGTCAACGATGTCTTGTTCGGTTGGTGTGGTAGGTGTTGATCCCCGTACCCCGGCGAATGTTCCTTCGACGGCTGCTTGGATTCTTGATTGATACTGAGTCCCATAGTTATGTTGCGATCCTGTGTTGGATCCATGTTCTGACATGTTGGCTTTGATCTCTTTTGGAGAGAGGATAGCCACAGAGTTAACTCCAGGTTCGCTGTAAAGCTTGCTTCACAATGTCACAACCTAACAGGACACTAGTTGGGAAAAGGTGGGTTCGGCGAACGTGGAGGCCTGGTCTGTCATGTGTCCTTGTTTATTGGTGGCAAACCGTAGAAACTAAGGTAGGCGTGTGCGTGTGTGTTATCTTCGAGTGGTGGCTTGTACCACGAGATACGGCGACTCGGCGACTCGGCGAGGGTGTGTCGAACGGGGGAAGCCTGAGACGAATGAAGAAGTAGGTTCCCCAGGACACTTAACAAGTAGAGTGGAGTGTGTGATAAGGTGAGGGCGAAGTGGTGAGCTTCCAGAGTGAAGTCCTGAGAGGGACTTTAGGTGATAGAGATGACAGGGTGAAGCATGCTGGAGTTCCAGGCTTGCGCACTGCTGTATTTATACTACGTACATAAGTGCGAGTCATACAGCGTGAATGGCAGAGGTAGAGCGTCAGCACGAGACGCGCGTACACAGGGTCATGCTGTGCAGCCGAGGCTAACGCATACACCAAGTCAGAGTCCGGGAAGCCGAGAAGACACACGCAGCCTGAAGCCAGTGGTGAGAAGGACGAGCCACGAGAAAAAGGATGGGGGTGAGAGCACAAACTCCCAACACCTGTGAAGTGGTGAGCAGTGAACACAAACGCACGAGAATGACCGCACATGTGGAGCTCAAAGATTCTCATACTCTTTTAAGCCATGCCAAAGCGACATGACACTGGATAAGCTGTGCTGGTGCATGAATCGATCAGCCCGTTCAACTTGTTCCTTCATGTCTGTGTAAGCCCAGTCTCTGAATGATGTTAGGTCGTGCATCTGCATGGTCCTTTGCGCGAACTGCAAGTTCACCGTGTTCCACCGTAGGGTGGAGCCATGTTGGGAATCCCGTGTGACTGGAGCCCATACCCTGTTCTCGTCGCACACAAACTTGAAATACAGCAGAGGAACGGGCATGAATGCGCAAAGTTCTTGTAAGCGGCAAAAATGAGAAGAAAACTGGCATGTTTGCTCTTCCGTGAATCACTGTGGGTTGGAAAATGCCACACCACTTGGAAACACTCCAGTGGGATGATGTCGTATCGCGCATCATTAACATCAGCGACCACCGCTGACCAGTCAAGCAGTCCGTGACCTGTTAGATTCTGTTCACCCAGGGTCAATGCCATATGCCTGTATAAGTGGGGTTTACACACCGTATACTTTCTGCGCCCAGTCCATAATGTTTTCGTGCTCTTGGTGCCAACGTGGGTGTTCAGGGGGCAGGAGTGGTAGCTTCTTGGGGGAATTGTCAGGGTAAACCATTGGGTATGGAGATTCCGCACAGGCTGCGGTTAAGACTGCGCACAGGCAGGATTGCAAAAATCATTATGCGTGTGTTCAAGAAGTAACCGCTGTACGCACTACTGCTCGCGCAAATTGCTTGCACCATATGAAATTCAAGGCAGAGTGGTTGCATCGTTTCTTGCTGATGTTTGTCGAGCAATTCGCACACCCTGGTTAAAGTTACCTAAGGTTGTCAGTCTTCCCCAGGCGGCTGATACGTACTGCGTTGTAAGTACAGTGTCGCCTTCCCTGGCTGTGACAGTGCATGCCCAGACATTGGCATTGTACTGACATGAGAATTCCCTGATAATGGCCTGTAATGTGTGGCGTATTTCCTGTGGGCTGTGAGACATATCAGCCCAGGAAAATTCACCTCTCATGACTTGATACACACCTTGCTTGCTGCTCATTGGTCAAGACCGCAGGCGGCTTGCCGAAATGAGAAGCAAATTTCACAAGGAGTGGTTCATCTGACAGATCGCATCGCTCAGTTGTATACATAACCTGGTCAGCCATTTGTTAAGCCACACGAGGAGCCCCAGGTACTGCCCTTGATGGGTAAAAGGGGAGAGCCCTACCATTTGAAACCCGGGGCCCAATATATTGATCAGAGCGGTGCGGTGAGCGAGGTATGGTGGATGTCAGTGGTTCAAGGTGGGGTGTGGAATGACCGTCAGGACGACACCACTTGTCTGCTTGCCACGCTGACTTTTTGTTGTCAGCACAGACTTTACCAAAATGGGCATCAGCAGTGTAAGGACGCCGTTCTTTCACGGCAGATCGTCTATCCTCATTTGGATCCCCAAGATGTGGCTTAAGGGTAACGATCCGCGCTGCAATTCAGTGACTTCCGTGCATACGCATGCATTTGCTCATTTGTCATCACGCCAAGGTTGGAACGTCTGGTGGATTCATCACAAAACATGAATGTGCGGGAATGAAACTATCGCTTCCAAACTGCGCTCCTACAGTCGTGTACAATCATTGGCGCTGCTCGGAATCAGTGCTCACCCACTCCGCCATCGGACACATACAGTCACACGTCGTGCCCCTCACAGAGCTGGACTAGGGCAAAAAAGGCGGTCCGCTCCCTGCAGATATGGAACACATTGCTGCCACACACAATATTTCGTGGTGGGTGTCAGCAATTCTGCATGCAGTATGTGTTAGACCTTCGCTGCGCATCACACGTGCTGACAATATGCGCTAGCTTCTGCATTGTGCGGTGTTACTTACCACAACATGGTTCAATCACATGTGGCTTGTCTTGCAGACGTTCAGAGGACTCCAAAAAACATGCAAAATGCGAACAGTGTGTGTGAGGTGTCACTTATATAGCATCTACTTTTCAGGTGCAAAGTAGAAATAATGCATAGGCTATATCGGGATAGTTGATGTCAAGCACAAATATCAAAACCACTAATATGAGTACAGGTATTCTCCAGTCCTGCTAGAATGAGCGAGGGCAGGTGTGGGGTGCATGTGCAAGGGCGCATAGCTGGGCGGGCCACTGTGAGTGTGGGTGTGGGCAAATGATAGCTCATGGCAAGGGGGAGGGCCGGTGAACGGCAGTTAACACTGTTCAGTGGAGCTTTACCTGCTCCGCAGTATGACAGGTGGCTCTGGATCTCGGTTATCAGTAGGAACCTGAGAAACATAGTGCATGTCGGCGAATCCTTGCTCAAGTGGCGGTGCACTAGGCAACTCTGCAATCTTGAAAGAGTGGCGGGCCAGTCCTCAGCATGCGAGAGCTGATAGTTTCCCCCCTAATTCATACTTGTGCGACTGTCAGTAGCTTACAAACTCCCACTCACTTCAATTGCTGGTACTCACCCCACCGAAACATTATAAAGTAGATTAGATTTTACTAAAATATGAATGGAAAGAAATGGGGGCCATTCAAGGACATAGCCATGGGTGTTGAACCATAAAAGTAATTTCTTCACCATCGTGTTTGAATAAGCGGCGCTATTACTCATTTTGGTGGGTTTGATGAAAATTGTACCCCTTTTGCCCTCTTGACAGATGTTTTCCCTTCAAACACATTAGAGCTACTCATATGCCAATCTTGTGGGACACTCACTGGACAATTGACCAGGGGAAGGCGCATCAACACTCGGTTCTACTGCAGCTGATCTTGCCCGCTTGCCCAAAGCTCCTGTGTCGTTTGATTTCGCTGTGGCTGAAACTTCGTGACTCACGATGTTTCAGGCAAGGTACAAACTCACACAATTGGCCCCCAGCCAGACGATCGCGCGACCGCTTCTTTGGTGCCAACTCAGTCAACCCAAGAGTTGGCGGGTTTGGAGGGGATGCTGTGATGATGACATTCTTCTCCTGGGGGAAAAATAATAATGACAAAAACCGCGTCATGCGATGGGGTACGAGTAATGTACTGTCCATTCGTCCATAGGGTCAGTTGCTTCCGCAAATTTGAATGGCGCTGGCTGGCTGCAGCCATCCTGCATGTCGCCAGGCAGCTCAGAGCCACCGCGCCCCTGGTGGTCAGGTGCTGTAAGCACCAAATGATTGACTGTCTCAGCAATCCATGTGAGAAGATTGTTGGCGCAGTCAAGAATGGCCTCTGTGTTTGACGGGGACCAGCGCACCTCGATGCGAGCATACCTCGGCCCATAAGGCCCAAACTTTCTCGCGATTGCCTTCCCACAGTAGTAGAGGTGCAGCAACAGTAACACGGACCATTTGAACCTGAGCTGGCCGCATATCAAGGTTCCATTGCAATGAACAAATGCCGGACCGTTGACCCAGTGCAAGATAGCATCTAGAGTCCACGCCTGGTCGTTGGGATGTTGGGAAAAAAACTCCAGCGGCAGGTGCGGGCCGAATTGACACGGGTGGTGGATAAAATGCTCTCGACCAACGTCGGCCATGGGAATATCAGATCTCAAGTATTTGCATGTCGACGCAGCTGCCTCATAGTCCACGCGGGTTGCCTACATCTCAAAGTAAGAATGGTGAGTCGTATTTTCAGTGGGTGCCCACTGTCGGGAGTTCGTGAACTCACCCCCAACTTTTCTCGTGGCTCGGTCTTCTCTTCTCGCCACCGGCCTTAGGCCGCGTGCGCCTCGTGCGCCTTCTCGGCCTCTGGACTCTGACTCGGTGTACGCGCCAGCCTCGGCTGCGCAGCTTGACTCAGGTGTACGCGCGTCTTGTGCTGTCAAGACCTCGCCTTTGGCTATGTCTTTCCTTATGTAGTGGCTGGTTTCTGTAGAGATCTTACTCGTAGGTTGGTTGCTAGTTTGTTTATGGTGTGTTTATTATGCGAAGTCCGGTGGTGGACGAGGTAAAGCAATCTGGAGCCACCAGACGTGCTTTACCTCCCTTATATACATGA
>WSTK01000886.1:0-12861 GCA_019616945.1 Ceratobasidium sp. 414 | reverse complement strand
GGCAACGACCAAGGCTGAAATAGGTCGCTTACCCGAGTGACTCGCGAGCGGGCCCAAGGAACGGGGAGAGAACGAGCATGAGACGGCGAGTGCGAGTGTGACTCGCTGCGTCTTGGTAGATATGAGTAGAAGTTGGGACCATAGATGCAAGTGGGGGTGGTGGTCGAGAGGAAGATTTTGCTCTCGAGTCTCTCCCCCGGGCTGTTTTTATACCCCTGAGCGGCGGTCTGTGCGCTCCAACCCCTGTCCCGACGGGCTTGTACCATCCCCAGTGACTTTGTCTAAAAGCGGAGTGTCGGCGGAGCTCCGGTTGGCCGTTTTTGCTGAAGGGAATAGACCACATCAAAAACCACGAGCCACGAAAGGGGAAGGGGCACGCGAGTCTATACACCCTCGGCCGGGGTCGCCGTTGTTGGTGAATCTCCGACTCGGGCGCTTTACGGCCTCTTTGTCCTGGACGAGCGGACTTCGAGCGCCACCACTCGATTTGAGAGTCTCTCGATACATGACCCCACATTGTGAACGGTTCACTACCATAGTAGCTAGAGCTAAGTTATTATACCGTTCAGTTCCCTGGATGTCTATCGCAGAAGTTTTCAATGGCGTACGCGGCGTCTCTGGAGTCCGAGTGGTCTCAGCTCGGTGTCGGGGTATGTTTATATATGTTTGCGAGCTGTGTCGCACATACAATCCGGATCAAGGCGGGACTCTATGTTTTCCAAACGAGCGGCATCAAGGGGAGGGGAACGATTCAAACCTCTTCGGCGCACGAGAGGTACTCCTAACTTGGGGACGTTGCAACGATGCATCGTTAAATCCAGCTACCTTCCGGTCCTCGCCGTGGATATATTATATTTGGAGAGGTGCGGCACAAACTTGCAGTCTAAAATAATTACATTTGAGAAACAGAAAAGGAAACGGAAAACAAGCCTGCCGTGTCGCGAAGCTAGAGGCTGAGTTCGATGCCCACAAGAAGGTATGAGGGGTTGGCGAATACGACCCAACCCAAGTTTCAGGTTTTCCTTGCCTCAGTCGACTACTATACGAATTCAAGGGCGTGTATCGGTAGATTAGTTACTTGTTAAGGACTAGAATCGAAATAGTTTCGACTCACGCATCTTGGTAGAGTCCTGCTGGCTTTGACTCGTAATGGATATGTGAACTTCAGTTGCGCGGTGCTCACTTTGGTCAATCCATCGAAAGTCCTGAGTGTCTTCGTCAGGTGAAAGCTGGGATTTAGAGTGTGGTTGTACTTACAGTGGGCCCAAGAGGAGCTGAGCCCTGGCCGTCGGTGTTAGATTCACTGTTTTGAATTCTGCCGCCAGACCAACAGTTGGAACGGGAATTAAGCTAGCATATAGGAGCCTAACATCAAGCATCGTAGCATTGTGGGTCGAAACGCCGGGCTTACCGTGAACAACAGGCTTATAACGTAGAGGTATGGCATGAGTATATTGAACAAGTACGCCCAGGGTGCGTCGGGCTCATAGAATCGAAAGTTAAAAACCTAAACTGCTTATGAATATTATGGGAGTATTGGATGCGCCTTAGTGTCCCTACAAGATTGAGTATGGCACTAGAGGCCACAGACATATCAGTATTGTATGCCATTTATATGTTGGCCGGGGCTGGACGACATACCAAATGAGTGGCGGGACTGCAGACTGCATGGACACCGCGGTGAGTCGTGCAAGCAACTCTTTTGTTCCAGAAAACACGGTCATCTTGCTTTGTTTAAGAAAATAGCTAGTACGAATGCATCAGTAGCTTCCCTAATTGCCTGAACATGCAAAAGGCTAAGTACGCACAAGCAAGTGAACCCAGTGATCAGTCCATCAGCAAGGACAGTGCCAAATACCATTATGCCTGCTGCAAATGGAACCACCCTGATCAGCACAATGTAGGAGTAAGTAGGCGCTGGTAGTAGTTCATACCAACTACTGGATATGCGAGTGCGTAATATCCGATAGGGTAGGGGGCCAGCGCAGACTGACGATATCTGCTTTCAGCGGTAGTTAATCTCACTGAACTAAAGGATACTCACGAGAATAATTGAGGCGACAAATCCGCTCAACGCGGTCAACGAAGCAATCACCAAGAAGCACCAACTCCTAGATAGCATGAAGGTTCGGTAGATGAAGTAGGACTGTACAAACAACCCTATTAAAGACCCCCACGCAATGCTTGCTTTTTTATCCAGAGTCCAATCTCCTGCGAGCTGTAAAAGGCATTTAACCAAGCATCTTTCCATTTCCAACCAATATGAAGTGCGTACGCTCGAATAGTTACCGAACTGTTTGACTGAAAGAGTGTTCAGTAAAACGTGGGTTTGCCTCCTGTAGTCGCTTCACATACCAAACATCTGCCACTGCTCACGGGAAGGGCGTAGGTAAGGCGCTGAAAACAATTTGGACAGGAAACTTACGGCAATAGCAAATGTATCAGCAGATTTGGCTGAACCAGGAAATGTCAACTCAATAAATTCGAGTCGGAGGTCAGAGCGCACCGGTACAAAGCAGAAAAGAGAAGTAGACTAAGAACCGAAGATGTGGCGGATCTTTGTTCTGCTGTTCGGCGTAGTTGTATATCTGGGGGACATAAACATGGTGAGCAAACGGATAGGAAGGCACCCAACTTGAGCGAGAATGATTGTCTTAAAAAGGAAGCCGGGTTAGGCGCTAACTTGCGTATAGATGGAGGCTCACGTTGAGTAGGAGAGAAAACCCTGCGGAGCAAAACCATGGCCTATGGGTAGAGATGAGTGTTGGCGTGTAACTAATGGAATATGGAACGCTCGCTCACCCAAGTATATTCACCGGGTCATTGATATAGGCCAACTCAAGTTCGGTTGGGACGTACGAGCTGTTAAAGAGGCCTTGATACATGGTCGAGCAGCTAGGGAGCAAGAGATATGGCGAGCGCGAGTAACCAGTGGGCCGTATATAGTGAACCAAACATAAAATCACGTTATTACAAGTCAAACTTCAGCCCAGTCTATTGACCGTGGTTCGTTGCGAGCGCTGCAGCGCCACAGTATAAATAAAGCACTCATGTGAAAACGTTGCACCACGACTACAGCAGCTAATCCCCAAAGGGAAGCTTCTCGAGCAGAGTCTAATGTGCCCACAAATTTCATTTTCTCAAGGTCGCTCGCGCTTTACCATTTGTAGAATGCGGTGATCACATGAGAGGCGGGATCGGCCTAAGCTGGAGACAAATTGAAATAACACTCCTGAAGAGCAGCGGTTGATTTATCACATTCTTTGAGATACTTGACAGCACCAGGTTGATGACTACCATCCGGTTACTTGGCTTCTTCCTTGTCCGCGTCAATCGGGCGCAGTCCTAGAGCGGCGAGGTTGTTGATTTCGCCACGAATGCTATCCACGGCTGCCTGCTCTTCTCGGTTTTCATAAGAGCTGGCGTCCCAGTTATGAGACCCCTTGTTGTGCACCACCAGGTGGAATAGGTCGTGGCGAGAGTAGTTTCCCTGAGTGTATGCGTTCTCAGCAGGGCTTCCATATCATGATAGAGGTGAGACTAACCTGGTTGTCGGCAACCAGCTTGACTTCGTCAATCTTGTCGAGTGAGATGTCAGCGTACAAGATAGCTTCAACGCCCGGGTCAACTGGCTCTACGAGCTGCGAACCGTCAGGTCCGTAGATCTGCGAACAAGATTAGCACAACCTACTGTGTCGACATGTGTAGGATGCTTACCGTTGAAAACCCGCCGCCTGGGAATTTGAACCACGGGAATCCAGTAAGCTGTTGCCATGATCGGTACCTGATATTTATGGGCAATAGTTCATACGACCTACCTTCATCTTTTCAGCTCCCTCCTTGCTCACGATCTGGCATCCGACAATACCAAATGCCGAGCCTTCCATTGCGACCATCTGCGTCATCCGGCTCGATGCTTCACCAGAGACGATATACGGCGAGTTCCCTTCATGAGGCGCAAAAGCAGGCCACCAGCCGCCGACGAAGATTTGAGGATGCTGGCTGTAAAAATGAGCCTTGAGCACTATCGTAGGTACTACGTTTCAGTACAATCGTTCTGCGTCAGCACAATGCACTTACAAGGTTGGATATGTTCCCACTGTGACGCATATAGTTACGATAGGTTAACTCGTGCACATGTTGCGATCAAATGGTGCGGCTTACGCAGTTGAGACTTCCAAGCCGCCCATACTTAGTCTGGACAACGTTGAACACACTTTGGGCAGAGCCATCTCCAAAGACTGTCTTCTCGTAGTGAGTCGGCTACGCAGGTAATCAATGTAAGTGGATTGAGTAGCACTTCAAAGGACCATGGATGACTTGCCTTGATCTTGCGCCGGTGGTTGGCAATGCGTCCATCCGATGTAATTGTCACTTGGGCGATGTACAGCGACCCAGCGTCTCGTTCCGAGAACCCAAGCACAACCTCAACGCCAGCCTTCTTGACAGCATCCTGGATGCTCTGCATCTCTGCCGAGTGCAGAGGCAAAGAGTTAGCCTGGTATGCTTTGAGAACTGGGGCAGCGACTGCGAAGTTCTGGGCCCAAGGCGTCCACGGGTAGCCTGGAATGAAGACTTCAGGGAAGCCGATGACCTGGAGCAGGTTGTAAGTGCTGTTTTTTCAACACTGGCGGTGCAACACACCTTGGCACCGTTAGCGGCAGCCTCGTCAATAATGCGGATGGTTTTGGCCACTGAGCCTTGAAGGTCAAGCCAGACTGGTTCCGCCTGCACGGCGGCAACCTTGAAGGTACGTGTGTCGGCGTTGGAGGGGGTGAAATTGACGGGCATGTTGGAGACTTGGTAGAGGGTTGTTGGAGCGATTGCTGAAATGTATGAGTGCTGTGAGGACTATCGCTCTTGGTCCTCGGCTTTTATGTTCTGCGTCGCACTAGTTGTTGTATGCTTGTGTTGCGCATTCTGTGCAATAGGATAATGAAGTGATCGAGGTGTTGAGTATAACGAGAACTTCTTGTTCTGGCGGGTGCACAACTTGCGCTGTCTTCTTGGGGCATCCCCATACTCCTCGGAGTTCACATTGGCTAGAAAGTAATCTCATGATATGTTAGCGCGCATAGATGTACGACAAGAGAATCACCTGGTATGGCGACATGGGAATTCGGAAAGGTATTCGGATTATATCTACAAATTGGATCTCGGGTCCTTGTTTTCCGCTTCCCAGTGGTGCCATAGACTCGCCGAAGAGGAGCGCAATCCTTTGCCGTAAGCAAGTCGGCTATGTGGCCATCATCAGGCTATGATTGCCGCCCCGATCCAGGAACTTGACCTGGGTCACTTTCACAGCACACACATCTCAACTAAACGAGCACCTGGTTTTCACATGGATTGTTTAGTGTATGCTACACTCCTACCTCACGCCTGCATGTTCTCCTCCAAATACTCGACAAATTTCTTTGCCACTGCCTCAGCGCCCCACTCCATCTCTCCCTTGTTCCCTGCCAGCCCCTGTGTCACCGCCTTTTTGCGCGCGGCTACAAACTGGCGCTTGTGCCTTGATAGTTCTGGAAGCGATACATGCCGTGCTGGAAGGGCAATATCGATCCGCGGCAGGGGTTCGGACTGGGAAGACGTGATATTCAGCGGAAGAGCGCCGCCCGTGCCGCCAAGGGACAATTGCGCGGACATGATCGCGCCCACGATTGCAGCTGTCGTCTGATCAAGCGTCTGCAGCGCATTCGATGGTGGTTTGGAGATCTGCACGGATAGGTGAGGGAAGGAATCTGAGGAGGGGAAGGAGGACTCACGGCAGCAACAGCCTGATTCGCAGGTCGCACATCTCCGCTCATAATCGCTTTCCATATATCTTCGCCGGGTACGGCATCGTCCGACCAAGGCACGGTGAAAAGTGGAGCGTCCCAGCGGACCATCGAGTTCGGCTCTTCATACCGCTGCAGGAGGTTCTCAAACCTAATTCATTAGTGCCAAAATTTGCATATGCGAAAGATAGATGCATGCTCACGTTGCATCTGTGTAACGGTCCTGTTCTTGTCGTGCTTGGTGCCACTCACGACACATGTCAGGTGTAGCAACGACGTGCATCTACTTTTTGTTCACATGAGCTTAGTCGATGGGCTGAGCAGGGGAGGGGTCGACATACTGTACAAACACGCACACCAACTTCGCGCGCAGCGCAATAGATCTGGTACCGGAATCCTTTGATGTAGTTTGCCGAGTCGATGATCAAGATCGTTGACTTGGACAAGTCCCGCACCACTGCTGAGAGAAGTGCCGACCGTGCAGGCTTTTCAAGGCGACTTTCTTAGCGGATGTAAGTAAAGAATTTGCGTTCGATGTAGGGGTGGACTTACCGTCGTAGGATGATCGTGGGATGCTGAGCGAATCATCGGAGAGTATAGTCACTTTCCACGATTTCGTATGCGAACTTGAGTCGTCTCGGATCTTGTCCTCCAAGAACCCACTCAGTTGTTGGGCTCTACGAGTCTTTCCTGACAAAAATCAGATGATATTTTTGAACAGGGGATGATAGACAAACCGGAACAGGGAAACCCAGATATGGTAACAAGAGCCATATTATACAGCTACAAAATCGATATGTTCAGGTTATGGTTTCGTTGTAACTCTAGTTCGTACGTGTGCTGGTTCAACTGATTAGCCAACGGGTCATGTGACCTAATTTTGTTCAGGTTGCTCAGTGGCGCGGAAGCTCTCCTTCGCCACCACAGTTACTAAATCACCCCAGACACCAGCAAGCGCGAAATAAAATTTCTGGAAGAACAAAACACTCGGACCGGCCATGCCACGCCGAGCTACCTTAGGGGCTGGATCCAGCTCTTCCGAGAAGCCGAAGTAGGTGCAACCCTCGACTCAACTTGTACGACGCCAAATAATATTACGCAAACTAGGTACAAATATAAACCGTACTACAAAAAATCGAATTACCCGAACCCCAATACGAAATCCCGGCGTCAAAGTACCTAGTTCTCCTCCCTCTTCTCTCATTAACCACGACTCACCCAAACATCTAGATGCTTCGTCTCCTAACCCAGATACCCCAACCAAGCGATACCAGCCACCAAATAGGTCTTCCTCTGAGCGCTCCAAGTATCGCTCTTCCGAAGCCGAACCGCGTCCTCCCCCACCACCCCGCCTCAAACACCAAAAGTCATCCCTCCTATCTGGGATTTTTGGAGCGCAAAGAGGTGCGACCACCGGTTTTAATCCCACTCCTAGCAACTTAAACATGATTGACCCCTAGGCGATGTAAATATTAGCCTCGTTCGACGTTTAGACAAGAACGTGGTACGTGAATGCGCTTTAAGCGCATACATTCATCATCTTATCGAATTTCCCCCCTTAGTCGAAGGGAGAAATACCTGATTGGCTGTCGAATACATGCAACGACTTGCCCCCAAGGCATCCTCTACGTACCCATGCAACTTCACTGGGTCCCGACCCTGCACACACCCATGACGATGACAACAGCCCATTCGCGTTCCAACCACCCAGCCCACCCCAAACACGTTCTCTGGATGAGGTCAGGGCAATAACACCCCCACAACCTCGTCCCCATGCATTTCGCCCTCGCATTCCTATTCGCCGTATAAAACTTTCCTCAATGGCTCCACACGCTCTCCCAGTATTCACCGAACTCATGTACCAAGAGGACTACCACGACGTCAGCATGCCTTTGAATGACCTTGTCGAAGCACCCAGTTCTCCATACCTACTCGACAATAGGCAATTACCATCCCCAGACTTGAGCCCAGCTCTCGACCCTTTACCCACTAACCAGTATCCTATCTCCCCCCAAATGGCCTCCTCGCCGCTCTTCATCTCAGACATACGCTCCGTACCCCAGCTATCTCCTGTACCACCTACCTTCCCATTCTCCTCAGACGATACTACAATCCCCACTCCACCCCATAATAGCATCTACTCTCTTGAACAAGATGAAATACCAGCCGCGCGCGGTGTCCAGTACCCATTCATCGCGTCCGTCTATACGACCAGCCCGACTCTCGGTAGCCTACCACTGGGCGCCCTCGTCGGGAGCTACAACGCTTCCTCGCGAGCTCAAACTTCTAGCCCGTTACTTGGTCCGACTTGGGTAAGTCTCGCAGATGTGAGCGCGAACTGTGCCAAATAACGCTGCGTGTAGAGCAACTCCCCGAGGTTCAACGCGCATACATTGCCGGTCCAGCGCCGCCCGGACTCGGCAGACGTATACAAGGCTCGACTTTTAGCGTATGCTACTGCTGCTGCGGAGCAACTAAGTAGTACTAGTGGGGATGAGGTTTTGGCGTACCGGGGGTGGGGAAGGATGGAATCCACAGTCGACAATCCACACGACGGGGCGACTGGCGCAGCAACGTACCAAGTAGCACTAGACGATTTGGTTGAAGAGTTGCCGCAAGACCTGTTTGCCGAGGACACCGCTGGGGAGCTAACTCGAGAAGCACGGCCGCGGCCCCCTCCGGGAGTGGCCATCCCTCTCATTTACCAGCACCAGGGCGCATCACATACGCCTGAACCGATGGTAGAAGCATCGTTTGAAGTTACAGGCGAAGACTTGCCCGACTCGGACAACTTCGATCAAATTGACGTGGGATTATTTGAATATTGGCAGGACGGGGACATGGAAGACGACCTCGAGGGTGAAATACCCACCCCGGAGCCTATACAGGTTGAAGAGGACGAGTTGGCCGCAGACGAGTCCCAAGAGAGTTCGACAATTCCTCTCCCTGAAGTTCAGGTCGAGCCGGGCGCCACCACCCCCAAGCGGAATTTCCCAATTGCTCCATTCCCAGTGTCAATCTCTCGTCGCACCCCGGACCATCATGCTTCTGCTAAACTTGAAACGATGGCGAAATTCTCGCCAAAGTTTGTGGCTCAGACGACTCGACGGATCCGCCCTAGCCCTTTTGCTCATCTGTTGAAGAGCCGGCAAGGCCAAGCGTCAAGCGTCGAAGCAATGACGCAAGAGGGCCCAGAGGACGACATCGAATCTTGGCCCGCATAGAGCGCTCACTATAAACAACGATGACTTGACATGTACATCAGCACACATTCATTCATAAATGAAAACAATGTAATTGAAATGCAAGCCTGATACAGCGCGAACCCTACAGCTGGGAAAACATAGATATCTAGTACGCGGCCGACTTCTTGCCCGCAAGCTGGAGGTGCGCCGAGTGCTCGTCGTAGGGGGTTTTGGAGAGAGGAATTTGCCTCCAGAGATCGGGGGTGATGAATTGATAGGTGACAGAGATCTACGAGTAGCGGTAAGTTGCTATTCCCAAATGAAAAACACTGGGTGTGCGTACCGCAACAAAGGTGGCCTTCAAAAAGTTACCCATGGTCGCAGTGCTTCCCTTGGACTGCGTATACACATCCTGAACGCCAGCAAGCTGCAAGAGACGCTTGGACGCGGGCGCAGCGACGATACCAGTACCACGGGGCGCAGGGATCAGACGGCACATGACCGAACCGACCTTGCCGCTGACCTTGGATGGCACAGTGTGTGGCTCACCAAGGGCAGCACCCCAGTAACCTCGTCGGACGGGGACAACGCTCAGCTTGGCTGCGATAATCGCACCCCGGATAGCGGTCGCGACTTCCTTGGCGCACTTGACGCCGAGTCCGACGTGCCCATCGAAATCACCGATGGCGACAAACGCCTTGAAGCGCGTGCGCTGGCCGGCACGGGTCTGCTTCTGGACGGGCATGATCTTCATGACTTCATCCTTGAGAGTGGGGAGGAAGAAGTCGACAATCTGGTACTCTTTGATCGGGAGCGAGAAGAGGTAGATCTCCTCCATTGACTTGATCTTGCCGTCCTTGACAAGGCGGCCTAGCTTGGTGACGGGCACCCTGCAAAATAGTCGTCTGAGCGTGGGGTGAGAGATAATGGATTGACGGACTTACCATTCCTTGTCATCGTCTTTGCGTCCGCCGCGGCGAGGACCTCGGCGGCCACGCCCGCGGTCGCCGCCACGTCCACGTCCAAACCCACCACGTCCACGAGGCGCAGAGTCGGCCATTTTAATTCACTGGAATAACAAAGGGTTAGCAAATGACCATCCAGCATATCTCAAGCGATCCAGCCATCCTCGCCGGTATTTCGCGCATTTACACCGCACAAATCGCCGTATCATGCACACGCCTCCAACACAAACATTTTAACACGCTCTCACCTTGAATACGTCGAGAGTGTCGCCTAGGACGGTCTTGGGGACGTTTCGATGATGAGATTTGTTTCCGGTCAGCCGAAGTAGTCATGTGATCGACATGACGACTTTCGTCTTTTGGAGAGTTCAAGTTGGTCGACTGCTCGCAATCGTCCTCACACCCATAATCTTATACAAGCGTCATGCTGCTCCGCATTTTGGAGGAGAATTGGTCGCATATCGGTAGTCAAGTCAGTCGGCCAACCTGTTTGTTCGTGCGGAACGCAGTGGAGCTTGGACTTAAAATTACCGCAGAAACACCTCCAGTTATCGTACATGTAGAACCACTCAATAAATGGGGGGGGGGGGGTATATACGAATCTCTACGGATCGCTGTGTGAAAGACTTGTGTGAAAGACATCGCGTGTCCTTGTATCGTCACTCTGGATAAGCGCGCATAAATTGGGGCCCCTATCTCGTCTCAGGTGGCGTATCACACAGCGGAATCGGTAAGGCATCATGTACATTGAACCAATGGGATCTGCACATTCATGTCGATGTCTCCAGAAATGTCAATTACAATTGCGCACGTTGGTTCCGGTGGCGGGCCAAAGCACTGCAAAACAATGGAGTGTCAGCGGGTCCATAAGTATTGTGCCTTGAGCGCCTCCCCTCGACCGCCCACCAGCACAAGCACCCCTGCTCAGCACTGCAGCCCAGTCGTTCCTCGTGAGTAGTTCCCCCTTGCGTGTTCTGTTCGCTTCGTGCTAATCGCCTCTATCTCTTGTCCGTTTATGGTTGCGATTGGCATCAATTTTTCTTCGCACGTCACTGCACAGGATCGCTCAAAGTTACTTTTCAAAGTCAAGTTGGCAAAGCGCAATGATGCCGAATTCCAAAACAACTACCAATTTAGAATCTAGTCTTTGCCCCTCGTATGGATTATGCGATTCTTCCAAGTGAGAGGAAGCTGACGCGGTATTCCCTTTGTAGCAACGCTGGCCGTCGAAGCGTTGGAATGATGGGGTTCGGCGCCGCTCCTAGTGTCCTGGCTGTGTGCCGCATTGAAGGCGCACAGTCGGACCTCCATTACTACAATACCGCCTTCTCGGGCGGGGCAGGGGTGAGTCGAACCAAGCTTGCCGGATGCGTCACCCAGTCTTAACCTTTGATGTGTGCCTCTGTCCACAGTGGCGTTTTTAGGGTCCCTACGGAAAAATGCCCGCCAGATATAACCAAGTCTGGCGGGTCGTTGGGCTGTGTGACAGGCAGCCTGGCGTCGCGCACTGGAGGATATCCATTTTCGCAGTGCAATTCCGTGCCCGCCTCCCCCTCTTCTACCTCTTTCCCCCGACCTATCCCCCAATCTCATTCAAGTCTCAAGTACCCTCTGACTCCGGACTCAAGCCCCGATTCACCGCATCACATCCCCCCGCGTCACACTCAGCATCATTACCCTCCGAAACCTTCCGGACAGCTCCATACTCCACCTCAAACTCCCGAAACTCTCCCGCTCAATAACGACTTGACTACGCTCACTGCATTCGAAGTCCTCGCTGCGCTCTTCCCCAACTCGGCTGCGGCCCAAGCCGCACTGCCGTACGCCAAGGCCCTGCGTATCACGTCCCAAGCCTCAACCTGGGATGGCGTTGTGCTCTCGTTGCCGGGCCAAGAACGGACTCTTTATGTAATCGGGCGTGGGGCAGAGGCGTTGATGTTGCGTGAGAGCGTCACGGCGCTTTTGGATCTTGCCGATGAGCATTTGGAGTGTACAGCGTTTGTGATCGCGTTGGAAAAAAATACGCCTGGTTTAGGTGAGCGGCAACATGCGGTTGAAATTTAATTTTGCATATTGATTGGTTGATCGCAGGTGAATTGGTTCATGCGCTCACCTATTTGAGTGGACAAATCGTTACGAGGCCTCCGTTTGTTGCCAACCCCTCGCACGTCCTTGTGGGCATCGAACTCTAGCTTCGCAACATGGCAGGCTTGTTTTCCTTTTCTGTTTTTGTTCCCCGAATGTAATTCTTTTAGACTACGAATCTATTCTGCGTTTCTCCGAACACAATAAATCCGCGGGGAGAACCGGAAGGTGGCCGGATTTAACGACGCGTCATTGCGGCGAGGTTTCCAAGTCGGGAGTACTTCTCGTACGCCGAAGGGTATTGGCGCCGCTCATCTGGAAAACGCCGAGTCCCGCCTTGGGCATTTATACTTGTCCGGATATGTGCGACACAACTCGCAAATCTATGAAAACGTATCCCGACACCAAGCTGAAACCACCCCGTACACCATTGAAAGCTCCCGCGATAGGCGTAGTTATGGAATTAAACGATATAATAACTTAGCTCTAGCTGCTATGGTAGTGAACTATTCACGACACGGGGTCATGTGTCGAGAGGCTCCAAATCGAGTGGTGGCGCTTGGAGTCCGCTCGTCCAGGACGGGGAGGCCGTAAAGCGTTAGGCTCGTAACCAGCCCGACCTTGTCGGTGCTCCCTCTACGGAGGGGAGATCCGGGCTTTTCGCTGGGGCAAAATGCGGTGAAAACGTTTGGAAAAGGCAAATAAACAAAGGAACATGGGCGTTACTCGTGACTTTCATAACGTTTCCCTCAGGGAGAACTCCGAAGCCCCCTAAGGTCGGGGCCACACAGATCCCACCAACCTTATCTAACCGCCCATCAAACCGAGTGACAAGTGTCACTTTTCCTA
>WSTK01000885.1:0-12874 GCA_019616945.1 Ceratobasidium sp. 414 | reverse complement strand
ATTCCTAAACAGGATACTTCCTAAACAGGAAAAATTAATTTCCATAAAAGTATCCTAGCTTTAACTTGTTCAACCCAATTTTCCACTCACATTGGGCTGAAAAGTAGATGATCTTGCCCATTCAAAACATGGGCCATTTTGGGCTGTTTTTTCCGAAATGATTCTGTGTGAAGAACAGCCTGAATTTCAGGTGGCCAGTTTTAAGAAATTCAGGTCCTGGTTTACCACAAATCAAAAGGCATGAAAACACCCCAAAAACGGCCTATGTTTAGACTGGGTCAGAATCTTTACATTTTCAGGCCATTTGGGCTGAACTTCCACAACCTTGGCACTGAATAGTAGGAAAAAACAGTTAGAAAAGGCAACCCAATTTCTGGGGTGTCCTACACTTTAAGTGCTCAACCAGCTCCGGTGGAGTGGGCTGACCAGTTTCGAACTGCCCAGAGCATCAATACCGTTCTTGGCCTCGATATCCTCTGCCTTTTCATCATTGATCCACTGTCGTCCTTGTGTTGCGCCGAGCTACGGTTGTCCTGGCGGGTCGCTGATGTCAGCATTCCATGGGGCTCGGCGCTTGATCTCGACTGAGAGCGCCAAACGCAACAGGTCCCGTGAATGGCTACAGGGCCAGCATATCCTTAGACGTTAAGCACGTTTAAATGTCCATAACGACCGCATCCCAGACTAGCTGGTCCCGAACAAGGACGGAGCAGTTGATATTCGCCAAAATACGACGTCTCGAAATAAGCTCATTTTGTAAGATAATATGCATGCCTCAAAGAGTACATCGACAGGAGCAAAGCTTATGAACACCCCCATTGCTTGTATGCTACGATTGCTCAAGGAGGAGCCATTATAACTGATATTTAAGAACACATGCTGGGTACTCTTGTTGGGAAACCGCAGTTTATGTCGGGTGCCGCAGGCTAAGAGACTATAAGATAACGCTGCAACGTGATATATATTAGGCTTTTCTGTCTTCGTCCGAACTCGAGCATACCTGTTTGGGGCACTTCAGTGCGTCGTATATGGCTCCCGGGGTGGCAACGCTTGTCACCAACAGCCCAGAAAAGCGGAGAGTATTCAGACACGCCTAATCGATTCAATTTCTGCTCATCACCATCGGAACCCAGCCAGTTCCTTTGGAGCTGGCTGGCTAACCGATTTCTAGTGCTGATAGACGCTGCGTGATAGAGCTCCAAACATTGAGTGGCGTAAAGGATAAGTAATCACCCGACAGGAGAAGATTCGAGATGTTTCCAATGCAACTGTAAGCCTGTGCCCCGCTGATGGATTTATCCAGCAGTTGGATTGGCCCCTGAAAGCGGTGGGCGCTAACAGGCCACAGTGTAAGCGCAGCACGCTCGTTTGCACCTCGCCACTGGGCTGTGCGCCAATCACAATTCGCAGGATTTGCGTGATATTTATGTGATAGTGTTGTGGATTCTTAGCATGCCGGATAGCCTAAACAGCGTGCACCAATCTTAGGACCACGGGCGCTTCGGTCGCTCATCGACTGACGCTCGAAATACTTCCTAACTGCCTGGTATAGCCAGACTGTGAGAGAAGTTTGGGTTGGGGCCGGGTGCAGTGAGCAATAGATGAAGTTAACATCGTGCCATGTTTCAATACTGCCCTGTTAGACCCCAGGTTATAGCAGGTTCATCGGCGCAACACAGAGAAACACATGCCCGAGTGGACAATACATAAGGGTGCTAGTGGAGAGGGGAATCGTAAGCACTGTATCATCTACTACCAAGCCAAGAGAGTAATTGTCATTTCAGGGGCAATATCCGTACTACCGTACAAACAGAGTGGTGAGTATCATAGGTCTCTGGCAAGCAGATTCAACCTCCCTCGATACTGAAAATCCCAGGGTTAAGGCCCTGTATATCTCATAGAGGTATGCATAACGTGTACCATGTCACCCTACCGTCGTGGCTAACCTTCTGCTGAACGAGAAAGACGAGCGATTCGATACACGATAGCATGGAGAATCCGACCCAGAGTAAGAATGGATGTAACGTGAGCAAAGCGCTGCACATCTATCTCCAGGACGCGATAATAACTTGCATATAACACGTTCAAGTGCTCTGTTGCGGGGTCAAGCTTGGACACTCCGCTATTAGAGTCAACATTCCAAACATTGCAACAAGAAAGTGATGTGTCAGAGCCACAAAGCAGGAATGCCATGGAAACATGCCTGGCCCTGGTAAAGCTTATGGAGCATATGGAGACATCACAAGAGGCTGCCCCATCCGACACATCAGCTTCTGAGGGTCTGGCTGAGCGCAAGCGAATGCTATTATGCGTTACTGCAGGGTTGCTTTGGGAGAGGTTCAAAGAGTCCGGGAGAGTGGAAGATCTGGACATGTCGATCGGGTTTGAGTACAGGGTCCTGCAACAGACTCCCGAAAATCACCCTGACAAAGCTGAGTGTCTTGGCAGACTGGGTGTCTCCTACCAACGTCGATTTGACGAGCTGGGGAATTTGGAGGATTTGAGCAGAGCGGTGGATTTAAACCAGAAGGCAGTGCTGCAAGCTGCTGGCAATCACCCGGAAATGCTTGGACACCTGAACAGCCTTGGCAACTCGCATCTGTCTCTGTTTCAGCGACTAGGCAGGCTCGATGACATATACAAATCAGTCAATTGCTTTGAGCAGGTAGTCTTACTGACTCCAGATGGTGACCCAGACAAGCCAGGAAGGCTGAACAACCTTGGCAACTCATACGAGACACTATTCCAGCGATTTGGCAGACTGGATGACATATACAAATCAGTCGGCTGCTTGGAGCAGGCAGTCTTGCTGACTCCAGATAGTCATCCGCACAAGTCATTGCAGCTAAATAACCTTGGCAACGCATATCAATCTCTGTTCCAGAAGCTTGGCAGGCTGGATGACATTCACAAATCAGTCAGCTGCTTGGAGCAGGCAGTCTTGCTGACCCCAGATAGCCACCCTGACAAGCCAGATAGGCTGTCAAACCTTGGCTACTCATGCAATTCTCTGTTCCAGCGACTTGGCAGACTGGATGACATTCACAAATCAGTCAGCTTCTCTGAGCAGGCAGTCTTGCTGACCCCAGATAGCCACCCTCACAAGCCAGGAATGCTGAACAACCTTGGCAGTTCATATGAGTCTCTGTTTCAGCGATTTGGCAAGCTGGATGACATACACAAATCGGTCAGCTGCTTTGAGCAGGCAGTCTTGCTGACCCCAGATGGCCACCCTCATAAGCTAGTAATGCTGAACAACCTTGGCAACTCACATCTGTCTCTGTTTAAGCGACTTGGCAAGCTGGCTGACATCCACAAATCAGTCAGCTGCTTTGAACAAGCAGTCCTGCTGGCCCCTGATGGCCTCCCTCACAAGCCAGGAATGCTGAGCAACCTTGGTGCCTCATATGAGACACTGTTTCAGCGACTTGGCAGGCTGGATGACATTCAAAAATCAGTCAGCTGCTTGGAGCATGCAATTTTGCTGGCCCCAGATGGCCACCCTGACAAGCCGGCAATGCTGGACAACCTTGGTGGCTCATATGTGTCTCTGTTTTGGCGACTTGGCAGGCTGGATGATATCCACAAATCAGTCAGCTTTCTTGAGCGGGCAGTCTTGCTGACCCAAGACAGCCATCCTGACAAGCCAGGGAGGCTGAATAACCTTGGTAACTCATATGAGGCACTGTTTCGGCAACTTGGCAGGCCAGAAGATATACTCAAATCAGTCAGCTGCAAGGAACAGGCAGTCTTGTTGACCCCAGATGGCCATCCACAAAAGCCAAAATCACTGAAGAATCTTAGCAGCTGTTACCAGTCTCTGTTTGAGAAGTCAGGCAGACTCCAGGATGCAAACCAAGCCATCAGCTGCCTGGAGAGCGCAACAATGTTAACTCCTGTTGACCACCCAGACCAAACTACTCATTTAGCCAAGCTAGGCGATCTATCTTGGTCCATGTTCAGGCTATCACACCTGCCTGACCATGCACTCCGCTCCATGTGTTATAATAAACATGCGGCACTGGTACCCACCGGCCCCCCATCTGCTAAATTGCACTCGTCACACAACTGGGCTCGACTATCCCGCCTTTTTAACTACCCTGCCCTTGACGCATACACACACTGTATGACGATCCTCCCTCAGGTTGTCTGGCTAGGAAATTCTGTACATGACCGATACGAGCGACTAGCGGGTAAAGTTGGGACTTTGGCCACTGAGGCAGCGACCGCGGCTATTGAGCTTGGTCGCTACGACCTGGCCGTAGAATGGCTGGAACAAGGACGCTCTGTTGTGTGGGGCCAAACGTTGCAGTTGCGCACTCCATATGATGAACTGCACGCCGTCCATCCGGAGATGGCTAAAGAGCTGCAATATGTCTCATATCAATTCGAGTGTGCGTCGACGTCTCTGTTTGAAAACACTGCGACTGCCGGTGGCGAACAATCGCCGCATGAGACCGCTTGGAAGCATCGCTGGTTGGCTCAGAGGAGAGAGGAGCTATTGGAATATGCTCGGTGTCTTCCCGGACTCGAAGACTTCCTTCGTCCACCGAAAGCAGCTAAAATCCTCGGTTGGGTTCAGGACAGGACAACTGTGATAGTGAATGTACACAAGGATCGGTGCGATGCTCTTGTCACACAGGCTGGTACTCAGGCTATCACACACGTCCCGCTTGTTGCGTTCTCCTTGCAGAAGGCAGAGGGCGCACGCGCTGAACTCGCGAGCTGTCTCCTTGCTCATGGTATTCGGCGTGGGATCAAGAAGGGCAACGTGGCGCACAAACCCGCCTTCACCAACATCCTTACCATGCTATGGTACAGCGTGGTCAAGCCAGTGCTTGATCACCTTGGCATCACTGTACGTCAGACTCCGGCCATGGGCGGATCGCTTAAACTCACAAACCCTACTTTCCCAGCGTCCGTTGCCGGTTGACGAATTGCCACATATTACATGGTGCACCACTGGCCCGCTGTCTTTCCTCCCACTCCATGCCGCTGGAGACTACAGCAATCCTAACACCGTTCTACCCAACCTAGCAATTTCATCTTATACTCCCACAATCACCTCGCTCAAGCCATCCACCTCGTCTCCATCGGCGTTCTCTGGCATCCTCGCAGTTGGACATGAGTCGGCCATTCCCACCCGTTGCCTCGGCCCACTTCCTGGAACCAGGAACGAGCTTGATAGAGTGCAAGAGCAGGCTAAAGGGTTGTTATTGACTCGGTTAGACGAGGAAAATGCCCTCACCGATACTGTGCTCAAAGCAATGAACGATCACAGCTGGGTGCACTTCGCTTGTCATGCATCCCAAAACCTGGCCGACCCGATGAAGAGTGTGCTGCATCTGCATGACGCGGAACTAGACCTTGCGACAATCATTCGCAACCCTCTCAAGAACGCTCAGCTCGCGTTCTTATCCGCATGCCAGACCGCGACCGGAGACTCTTACCTGCCAGACGAGTCTATCCACCTTGCGGCAGGGCTTCTTATGGCGGGATACCCAACCGTAATTGCGACGATGTGGTCCATTTCGGACAAAGATGCGCCGCTAGTTGCTGGGGGGTTTTACGAGACTGTGCTGGAAGGTGGGGTACCGGATAGTCGGAAAGCAGCAAAGGCGCTCCACAAGGCGGTTGCTAATCTGCGCGAGACGATTGGGGTGAATGAATTTGCGCGGTGGGTTCCATATATACATATTGGGCGTTGATTGTGTTGGCGATAATCTGATACATGTATCTTGGTGTATGCGCAATTTCTCCATGATTACGAGCTCTCATGATTAATTTCATATTTTCCCGACGAGATGTGACGATTCCACGACTCTAGAAAGCGCATTCAGACCATCAATATAGTATTAACTCGTCAGGAGGAATGTCGGCCAATCAGAGGCCACGAACGACGGACCTGAAATCACCAAAAACCCTCATGACGCAGAGCAGTGCTACTATCAATCTGAGTGTGAGATCAATCTTTCGGCTTCCGAGCAGGGTGCCTTCACTTCGTAGCTTGCGAGTTGCATCTCATGCCCCACCTTCACAAGCAATCTCTGGAGCCCTGCTTCATCGACCCGACGGCCAGCCGATGCCAAAGTTGCTGGCACTCGTTTCTTGTTTGACGGCCTCTTACGCTCCGTTTGAGAGATATATAACCACCATCGTGACCCAAGGACCCTGATCAACCCGCTTTATAGTAGTAAGCGCCGAAACTCATTCTCCGATCTCCCGTCCATCAGCGCGAATTCCACCTGACCTATAATAACTACTCCAGAACGCGCTCGGCAGTCCAGGTGCAGTCAGGTTCGATGCTGAACGGCAACGCCAAGTCAGGTACACTTTACGGTAAGAATGGAGTGGCCCAGGCCCCAGGGCGTGTACTACACTGGAGGCAAACTGTGAGCACATTTATTCTCTGGCCATTTCATGAAATATGGCTCGGGCAGCCCTTCGACTAGAGCTTGTGCCTGGGAGTGCTGAGATGCGCTTGGGTGACCTTTCGCAACGTGCGTTCGAGACGGCGCGTCGAAAACGGAACATCATAGCAAGCCCTTCACGAGCTCGGCGATAACATCTCACTGCCATGAAAGCGAATAGCCAGAAAAACATCGCCGAGGCCCGCAGCGGGCCCTTTTATGTATTTCTAACGCCTGTCGCGATGGCCACGTTGGCGTCTCTCCCGCCCCACCCCCAATGGTACCCGCCTCCCCTTGACGGCGTTACGCTCGCAGGGCGAATATCGCTGTGCCCACCCAAGTTCTCCCTACACTTGTCCAAGTACGTCAATGGCGTACAAATACCCCTTTTCTCCCGATGCCCCGCCGCAAACACGTTGCTCCTTGAGCTGGAGGCCGCGTTTGGCGCTACTATTGGGACTTCGTGGCAGACGGGAAGGCAGGTTGGAAGTCCTTCCGTGTCCTAGGATTTGAATTGAATGCGAGATAGTTTTGTGGACATTCGAGATTGCACGGGGGCGCCCGATCATGAAGCTAGCAAGTAAGTGAGACGACTCGCCTCATTAGCGTTTTAAAAAAAATCTAATTTGCGTCTGCAGAGTGTCTAAAACATACGGCAGCCCCTTCTACACCCCTGGACTCTCGAATAACCTAACCAAACAAGTCCTCGGCTTCACTGTATCAGCGTCGTTATTTGCCTGGCCTTCGACAACTCGCTCGCGACACTCGAGGACTCTTTCATCATGACCACGGCTCGGTCTGCCTCGTCGTATAAACGATGATCCACCCCAATTGTAGACGAGGGGGTCGTTTCGAAGCGATATCAGTGTCTTACCCTGGTGTAATTGTACTGAGCAGCGGGTTATATCATATAGGATCCTGAAGTGCGCGTCGAAAGGTTGACCCACCCCAGCTTGTCACTCCTGGTCCCTTTTGCTCCAGCTCCGATATCAGGCTCCTCCCACTTATTCACTGGCTTACACGGGTCGAGCTCCTGGACGCAAATGGAAATCGCATGCTTCACAGCCCTCCCTTACCACAATCTACATCACTTACGGCCAAGGCCGGCGGTACCGATTGGCGTGGTTACTGCCGAACGAGCAGCGTGAAATGCTCGTGAACTCAACACCGAACCACTGATTGCAAACTGCTCGCAGTCCACTTCCACCTTGAAGCCCTGGATACTCGAATAGCTTTGCTGAACTCGCATCGGCCTGTCTGGCTTAGTTACTCTCGGGGCTCTCATGTGCCCCTAAAGTGGCTCCCCAATCTCGCGCACCCCGGTACCTTGGCTAACGTGCAATTCCCGCCGCCAACAGATAGACAGACAGCTCGCTCCTGTTGTCATAGGTCTCCTCGAAAACTACGTCTTCTGCAGGCTACCTTGCACATGCTCGACCAAAGAGGCCGCAAGGGTATCCCCTCCTACTTGATCATATGAAACAGACGAGTCATTAAGCCCGGCTACTATGTTCCAGCTCACCAGGCTTCGTGTCTCGCACAGTTGTTTCGCCGCCACTCTTATAGCCCCGATCACTTGGGAAAAGATTTTGGACATATTGGATGGTACGCTCATCCCCTATCGAACCTGCCTTTATCACCATTTCGTTCCGCAGCGATCCAAAACTGGAGGGACTCGTCAAAGTTCAAGGAGCGACCATTACCCATCCACCGTTTGGACAAGGCGCGGGCGCTTCCCTCGACCTCTAATTCTAGTATTGCGGATTAGTCAATAACAAACGCACTCGTCCCTGCTCGAACAAGCTATCTGCGCATACCTTCAGCCGACGATCCCGGAACCACGCCACTAAAAAAACGTGCCCCCCCTTGGTCCGCTGCCCCTTTCCTGTAGGTCCCAGTCAACGTCGACAACGCCTCTACGCCACTGATAGCGGAGTTCAGCGTTGCATTGTTGATCCCCAAGTTAACATCACCGAACAGTCCAGATGTCAAAGGACAACAAGGCGCGCGAGACGGTTACGACCCGGATATGTTTGGGGGCTTTGGTGCCTGGGTAACTGACTATATGCTTGCTCGGTTGGGGTTAGTATGGGGGCTAAGCATTAGTTGAGGGTTGCTGCTTTGTCGGTTCTTCGCGGTATGTCCCCTTGACAAGGAAACATGTTTTTCTCGTTGTTTGTACAACTCCGATCGTGTGGGATCACGTCCATGCACTTGCACGGTTTCTTTGAAGGTTTTTCCCGCCATTTGCTCCTCCGCTCTGCTCGCGTAAATGACGGTAAGCCCAGTTTCCTTGCACACGTTCGTAGTTCTAACTATTATTCGGTGGTATCAATGGTTGAGAGGACAAACCAGAAATTACCACATCGCTTCCACCCGACCGGCTGCGAGTTGCCCGGCATCTGGGTCGACCCAACTTGAGCTCCTGACCATGTCGGTGCAACCGCCAACGGCGTGGCACATTCGTTTGATCCGAAGAAATCTGGGACAGGGTGTGCTGCGACACCGAAGCACGGTGTCTAAGGGTTCTTGCTTTCAACAACTGGATTCTTGAACAATACATTACGTTTAGCTGCGATAAATCCTTCGATGGAGCGGGCCTACGACAGCGGCGTGGGAGTGCCTGGATGTTGGTAGAGTGATCCTGTATGGCTCTTTACGGGGTTGATTCATGACCACGAAATACAGGAGATACATCCCAGTAAATATATACATGGTGGAATATATCCAGAACCACTTGAGTAATACTACCAGGCTCGTCACCACCCGGTGAACGCTTCATGAAGGAAGGAATGCTTCGCGATATCGCCGGCTCCCGGGAAAAGTTCAAGGCCGACATACCGAACTCACCTACACTCTCATTGTACCTAAAACGTCCTGCAATGGCATCCGGCTCGGGAAGATCTCGAGCACATGTTTTTGGTTTATATTGTCGTTTCACAACCAAGCTTTCGGGACAATGGGGTGGTAGAAATTGGGAGGGTTGAGGGAAAACAAACGCCTTAAAGCAAGAAGGTGATGCACCATTAGGTATAGGCTCGCATCGAGGACCAGAATCTGGGATTCTCACTGTATTCAAGGTGTGATTGTCGAAAGCGTAATTCTGCCCTTCGCCGTTTGGGGAACACAGCGGTTGCCTGAAGGAAAATCTTCTAACATATAGTTCCCGTGTTTGAGAAAAGATTGACCCTGCGGAGAAACTACCGAAGGACCGCGGGACGCCGCATATATACACTACGCCGCTAATATGAGATACAGTGGGTCCCCATGGCGTGTACAAAGCTAGGTTTATACTCTTTACATAGTGGTATCACAACAGTGGCAACCTTACATTGCAGAAAAAGTTGAATATCGGTATTAGAATATATGCACGACAACAACGCATACGTGCTACAGTTTCTAACGCCTGAATCTTTGATTGATATTAATCATAGGTGGGGACATGGTTTAAATCAGTCGATGAGATTTTCTATCATATGCGGCCTCTTGGTTCCTTCTGTGTCAATGTTCGGCAAATCGGTGCGCCAAGTGTGTCCTAACAGGGCAACCCGGTCGTGCAGTATATTCGCGTCTCTGTTCCCTGTAAATTAAGCGTACTTGCAAATGAGGACCACCGGTTAAATCACGAATAAGACTTGCCTCAAGTGTTCAACGATTGGGCCTGTTGGGTGCCAGCTGATCATTTTGCAATTTGCGCCAGGCGCCTAGCACAGCCACAAGTGATCGCTTCGATGAACAACATCCTCCTGCCCGGTCAGCCTCTCACTAGCACACTCGGATCTGGAACTTATACGCGCGATGGAGTAACTAGGTCCTCGCTACTTGGGCTCGTCGATGCAGGGTCGGTCAAAGCAGCGACGGCGGGCCGGGCACAGGCACCCTCGCCAGGTGCAATCGTCGTCGGGACCGTCACCCGCCTCTCACCTCTCCAGGCGACGATCTCTATCACCGTTGTCGACTCTGTGCCACTACCCCACGGGGAAGAGTTTACAGGTGTGATCCGGGTGCAGGATGTGCGTTCGACGGAGAAAGACAAAGTCAAGATATCCGATTGCTTTCGGGGTGGAGATGTTGTCCGTGGTGCAGTGGTCAGTCCGACTCATTTTTTTTTACCCGCCCAGGCACTAACCGAGAACCGATTACTGACTCGAAGATTTCACTGGGCGATTCGCGGAATTATTATGTATCGACCACGCGCAACGATCTGGGTGTTATTTTTGCGACAAGCGAGGCCGGTAAGCACCGTGTGTGCAGAACCTAGAGACAGTTGCCTATTATTTGATCCAGGCGCGACGATGGACCCTATATCTTGGCTCGAGATGCGCTGCCCAAAGACGGGCGCGATCGAGAAACGCAAGTGTGCAAAGCCTAGCTCAATGTCGTAATAAAATTCACTTCTCTCCTCGCGCCCACCCGTGATTTGTCCGCTCTGCCCTCTGGCGCTGGCCTAGTTTCGCTCTGATCTCGGCCGCCGCTAGACCGTTAGCCCATGGCTCTGTAGTAATGGTTCCGACTACTGGGACAACACCAAGCCCGCGTTTACTGACATTTAGCTATTGAAACGCCGGCCTGCAGGTCCTCGCTTGGTGGTTCGGCCTCATCAAGTCCACTGGATGCGCCACCCGCCTGCCCGTCTCTTTTTGCTCGGAGTCCAGACAAGGACTCAGTTTGGGGGCGGCCAAGGGCGGCGTCATCCCGTCAGACTCTCCCACACGCCGACTAAGCGTCGACGAGTTCGGCAACCTGCACGCAGTGCCTGACCGCAGGCCGTTGCTCGCCAACCAACGGCCCAACTGGGTGGATATAATAGGTTGTTATCAATGGTTCGTCCTTGGGCTGTCTGAGGTGCGTGAGGGGTAAGCGCCTCGCAGTCCTTGCTCTCGTGGTGGGGAGTGTTGCTAATCCCAACCACCTCCGCACATTGCAATGCCAGAATGCGCGTAATATTTTTACAATCAAATCCCAGGCGTCGATAAGGTCACATAACGGGAAATCTTAAGCTCCGGCAAACGTCCCCCCACTTTCGCTTCCACTCCTTGTCGGCCGAGTAAGCACCGACACTAGTTCAACAAAACAACAACCGACTCGCCTTATGGGACTACGTGTTCCACTGCGGGACCGTTCACGGTTTGGTACTCAACTCGCAAGTGGGGTCGCCGGTCCCCAGGGCCACGGTGAAGCCCGCCGCTGGCATGTGTCAAGTCAGACAGTGGTAAAAGGCAACGAGAAAGTACACTGACACGATCGTTGCGCTCGTTGCCCCACCAGCAACGTGGTTGGCAGTTATGGGCGACCGTTGCACGACTCCCTCGCACCAGTTCCTCATAGAGGGGTTACTACTATAAGTATTCGCCGAACTCCAGTTGAGGTAGTATGAAGAATTCATGGGGGATATTATTGTGAGGTAGAGCGGGGCGGGAAGCGGGTGATGGGGGGGTCCTTGTGCTTGCTGCCGGTATTAAAGGTCTTCGCAGAACCAAAGGCGACGCTGAGGTTTACTATTTGGGCACGATAAGCAATATTGATTGCGCCGCCGAGTCCAAGTTGATCGTCACACGACTAGCCACGTCATGACCAAGACCCGTGATGTCCAAATACGCCACTGGATCTTTCCTAGGGGTGTCCAGATACGAATAAAAATGAAATAGATACTCAGATACCGATAAGATACGGATAAGATTATTATCCGATACCCCGTCACCTGGTCAAGTTAGACCGCGAGTAAATACTCCTCAATAAGATAGTATCAAATAGTATTCCCATATTTATCCGATACTTGGCGATACGTGAGAATGCACCTGATCATGGTCTAGTAGTGGGGGTCTCCAGAGGATCGTGCCTGATCTTCCTGTTCCCCCCTCCTGTCATCCGTGCTGTTGGCTCAATGGCTCCCAATCCAGAACTCCTCGAGGCATTCAAGAAGCTTAAGGGTGCTGTTAACCAGCTCCCAACGTCAACACCACTGGGGCCTTCTGGTGGGATTGTTGGGCGCAACTTTGACGCCAAACGTTTCAACGATGCCGAAGGGACTATTTGGGAGAAAATTGATTGTGCATATACTCGATGTTTCGCTAAAATACCTAACTCAAACCCCGATCCCAAAAACAATGTTCTGGCGGGCCCATCTGGGATGGAGCTCGTCCTTAACCTTTTTGAAACCGTGATTGAGCACCCCGATCTCAAGCATCAGGATGTTTTCCTGCTTGGACTCAAGATAAATCAGCTTACCGACTTAGTATATACTCAGTGAGTATAGATCTCAGCTATGGCTGTCTAGGGGATCAACGCTAAACTATAGCTAGCATCAAATCTCTTCCGCCGGACGATAGCTCCCTGAGTCATGCCAAAAAGGCTCATCAAAGTTGACGCAGCCCACGCGCAGCCATGCAGCATACACTGTTAGCAAAAAGTAAGAAGAACAAGAGGGACGCAGGTCATTCGGAAGAGGATGGTGACTATGATCC
>WSTK01000884.1:0-12892 GCA_019616945.1 Ceratobasidium sp. 414 | reverse complement strand
GTGCGACTGTCAGACTAGTCCATGTAGGTGCGCCCCACTCGTCGGTCGAGAGTATGACCGGGGCTAGTTTTGCATACTCCTCGTGGGCTTGAGAGATGTCGAAGTTGGGTGGTGGCCATCGAGAGACAGTGGCGATATATTCGATTGGCGTACTGAGAGGGTGGGCATTGATCCGTATGTAAGCGCCTTCATTGTCATAGCTGGGACCATGTATTCGCCAGAAGTACGAGCTGGGGGTTCTGGGTGGCATGTTGTCGAGGCGGAAGTGAACAAGAGCGTTGACGGTGAAAGCGTGGCTGTCGAGATCGATTACATACGTGTACTCATCTCGGCCTAATCTAGGAAAAAGCCTCCAGCAGGTCCCTTCTATGATTTCTAGGAAAATAAGTGGTCGGCCTTCATGGAGCGGAACAAATTCGTATCCTTCCGGCCCATCCTCAATATATTCGTCCCCTATGTCTTCGTTGTCTGCGATGTCGTGTTTATGCCGCCAAGCAACCTCTTGCTCTATCTGTTTGGTTAGAGCCTCGATCCAAGCTATGCAAAGGGGTTAACAAAGGCTAGCTCGAAGGTATGCTGGTCAAGTATCAGCGTACCTTGTCGTTCAGCATCGTCTCGAGGGATCTTGGCCGCAAACCAATTGCCCAGACCGTCAGGATATGCATCGTAGTAGATTAAGGTTGCATAATAACGTCCTAAATGGACACTTGAGTAGAGGATTTCGTTAACATAAACTTTAACATACCTTTGTAAAGGTATGCTATGTAGCCTCTCGTACCCATATCGTGGTTGCGTAGACGCTGTTCAAGATCCACGCCAACAACCGGGCCTTAAGACTACGCGACGGTCAAGTCCAAACGGAAGATTGTATACATCGACCAGGTATCGTTGCTGTGCATTGTGCAATAGACACAGCCGCAGTCACGCGAGCTGCCTTGGCGTAAACTATCTTGATTATGGTTGCCAGACTAGTGATCACCCAGAGCGAGGGTTAGCTGAATGACGACCTTCAGCGTGTTTCTCCACATTTAGTTGGAAATGCCTCCTATATGCCACTTGGGGATATTTCAGCGAAACGTTATGTGTGCCCAATGTCTCCGTGCCAGTTTCGTTCAATACAACCCTGCTTGCGACTGAGCTATAGTACGGCGCATGTGAGGCGGAGGTGTGTGCGACAGTATGTACACACGGTGCGTTCCGGTGCGCCTCAAAATAGACACCTCCATTCATAAAGCAAACCCAGCTATCCTGCATCCTACTATAATAATTCATAGGCATTCCCATTACGTTGCTTCTGGCAATATAAAATAACAGTACTTGGGAGTAATACAGCGCATATATATGCGTTCCAACAACAAATGCCAGAAATCCAGGTGCGTAGCGACAGCCAGGTTCGAGTTGTCCAACGGTTATTCTAATGTCACGCCCCCGCTCGCACAAGCTCCTCGTGCACGTGCTGTAAGGAGCGAGCAACGAGATTCAACTTGAAAGGTACAGGATGGTTTAATACGGTTTGTCAGAGGCTAGCATCGTACGATCTGAATCAAGCTACTCACTATACAATAGCGTTCTCGCTCTCCGCTACTGGCAATACGTCCTGCATTTGCTCGCCCTTAGCCATCTCGATATTGAACGCTGCCAAGATCGACGCGATGCAAATAAAGAGAGAAGATCCAGCGAAGTGAATCCCGGGACACAGGCTTTGCCGCGTACAGTATCAGGATGTGTTGGTCTTATCGACTGGACATTGTACTTACCGACGACCAAACCCAAATGTCACCGGGAGTGGAACAGAAGGGTCCAAGAACCTGTCGGGCACAAACATTTCGGGGTCCTTATAAACATCTAGATTGTGGTTCATGCCTCTCTAACCTTCGACACAGAGTAGGGGTACGAACAATCTCTGGGATTGGGGATATTGACGTGAACTGATTTGAGGTTTAGGGCAGGACGATTTGAGTTTGGAACGTACCGAGCGGTCATGGGGTAGTTGCTTCTGTAAGCAAATGTGACCAGTTCAATCCTATCTGCTTGTATGCGCCAGGAGATGGTGAAAGCCAACACACACCTGGGGCTGATCTGACCCAAAGTCGGGGGTATATGCGCCCCAACTGCAGCTATTTCAATTTATCGTCCCAGAGAGTAAATCTGGGCGTTTACGCTGTTATTCATTTCACCTTTTAGCTTGCGCGCGTGCACTTACTCACCCAAGCGCTGATTTATGTCTTACCCTGCACTTGAACTTCCTACCAGACAACAGTGTCCTTCAAAACCCACGTTCTACGAGGTATCAGCAGTCGTACTTGCTCATCTCCTACAGTGAAATGATTTGAAAATCGCAAAGGTATCTAATTGTATTATGTTCACGAATGAGAGACAAAATCTAGAGTGATTCGCCGGTCAGGTGCAACTCGAAGGCAGCCCAACAGCTGAAGCCGTCGTCGAAGCAAGGCCCATCCAACTGCGCATCGCGTTCACGATCGACATGTCCCGATGCACGCGCGTGTACACACCTTCGGTCCACGCGCCGTTTTGGATGACGCTGTAACCACACGCGCTGGCGTCGTATGCGGCCGAGTAGGGCATGGAGACACAGGTACCCGTGGACTTGAACCTGGAGCAGTCCGAGTAGCCATCGGGGAAGCCCTAGAATGGAAGTTGTTAGTGCGCCGGAGGGGAGGTGGGGACGAAGGGTTATGTACCTTGGCACCATTGCTTCGGAACGAATATGAAGACAGGACATTGCGGACGTTGGCTGCAAAGCCCGTTTGGGTGAAGAGTTGAACCTCGAACTGACGATGAGTCGCTACGTTCTTATCCTTGATGAGGACGGACCCCTATCAAACACATTCAGATAAGCTCTCAGATACAATTCATCCAAAACGATGCCACATACCGTGCTACCCATATCACGCGAGCTAGATCCGTCGTTCTGCTGGTCATGGTCGTCATTCTGAATAACAAACCGCGTAGGCGGCAAGATCCATGACCCGCAAATCGGGTACTCTTTGGGATAATCAGAGGACCAGATCTTGACATATCCGATCTCAGTCGACGTCAAACCGGCAGCGGTCATCTGGTCGTTGAGGTACTGGTACCAGTTGTAGTCGCTGCAAACGTGAGCCGGGATGAGTGATGTGAATCCTTGGGTGGATGGGAGGACGTACTTGTACTGGCACGCCAACAAGTCTTTCTCGCCTCCCAAAATGACCTCAAGCCAAGTGATGAAATCGGGCGGCAGGCTGCCTCCCATCTTGGTCTTCAACCGAGCCAGGATCTGGGCGATATTCTTCGGGCCCATGTGCTTCGCTGCGTCAATACGGAACCCGCTGAATCCTATAAAATCCAGATCATCAGCCAAGAGAAAACAAAAGATGCGAATATATGCGCATACCAACACTCAGCAATGTCGCGAAATATGTCGCAATCCGCTCTTGCACGCTCTCCTTTTCGGTGTCCAAATCCGCCAGACCCACAAGCCACCCATAGTTCAACGTGAAACCATCGGTGTACGAGTTCAACGTCCGGTCGCAGTGGAAGTCGGTCGGGCCGTACGGTACAGCCGGGTACTCCATCGCCGGGCGCATCCCGGTTTGGGGGTTGTACTGGTAGGTCGAGGTGTGCGTAAAGTAGGGGCTGCCGGCTGTGCCGTTCTTGGGGCCGTACCAGCCACAGGTAGGAGCGGTGCTTCCGCCGCGATGGTTTTGGATGTCGTTTCCGCCTCCGGACTGGGCGGACCCAGTAATCAGTATATGATGAAGGGGGATGTTAGGACTTGGTACGACGTACCATATGGTTGACGACTGCATCTGCATACACGCGAACACCGTTGCTTCGGCAGGTCGTGACCATGCTGCGCAGCTGGGCGAGTGTACCGTGACGGCTGATAAGACGGTACGACACTGGCTGGTAGACGAACCACCAAGGGCTACACGCGCGCGTCAGCCCTCCTGTTCAGTACAAATTAAAATGGAAGACATACTTGAGCTCGTTGGACTGAGGCCACCAATCAGACGTAACAGCCTCTGTAAAAGTGGCCCTGAAATCAGACGGCGGCCGAGGTATTTGTAGTGGATGCACGCACCAGACGGCGGCCAGATCCTCACACCACCATACCCGGCCTTGCCCAAAAACACACATTCCTTTTCGATATCCGCATACGGCCACCCAAACAATTCGACAATCGCCACTTTTTGGCCTCCGTTGGTCTCGGCGCGGTTCACAGCAGGCGCATCCCACACGAAATAAGTAGCTGTGTCATACCATGAGTCACCCAAATCTCAACCCCAAGCCCAAGCACAAGCTCACCATCGAACACCAGACTAGCTCCATTCGCATCCTTGACACTAATCGCATACGGGCCTGTAAACGAACTAGTGACAGTCGCTGAAGCGCTGCTACCGTATGCTCCTCCATTAAAGCTATACGACACCGCAATGCCGGTCCGAGAGTTGGCTTTGACGGTAACGGTGGCCGAAGTGCGTGCGGCGTTGTAAACAATATCGATATAACCAGTGAGTTCGCGGTAGTCTTGGAAGTCCGAGGACCAGGCGGCGGTGCCTCGAGTCGGGGTTTGCCACTAAGGCGAGGAGAGGGTTAAAGAAGGAGATGGATAGGGAGGTGGAATATACCTTTCGGAGGTCCCAGGTCGAGTTATACTCGGTTTGCTGGCCAACGCAGCTGTCGAGGCCGTTCCAGGTGTTGCAAGGGGTCAGATCAGCGGGGATATCAGTAGGGGTAGGCACGTAAGATGTGCTGACGGAGGAACTATGGTAGTACAATGTTATTCTTGGCAAACTCAAATATTTCACCAGCAACTCACGTAGAAGTCGACGTGGACGTGGACACCGCGGCAGAAGTGGTGGACGTGGTAGTAACAGAGGTGGCCGTGGTCGTAGCGGCAGAGGTAGTAGTAGTAGTTGCCTTGGTGGTGGTGGTACTGGCCGAGGTAGTCGTAGCCGTGGTCACATCGTAGTTCTACAAACCCGTTAAGCCATGCTTCAATTAAACCATTCAAAATGGGCGTACGTTGGTCCCGTTGTTGTCGTAGTAAGATGTCCCAGAAACGTCGTAGCGGATGTAAAATTGCTTGATTCCGCCCGAGCCGATTGTACCGGAGAAAGTCCAAATCTCGTAGGACGAGCCGCTAATCGAGTAGCTGTACGACGCCGAGATGGACTGCCCGCTGACCCAGGAGTTGGCCGCGTTGGAATAGGTGACGGTGACGACTTTCGCATACGCCAGGTTTTTGATCTGGTGGACAACTAGTTGGAGAAAGGCAAATCAGAATGTGGTTTGACATACGTAGATGTTGCCTGAGAACGCGCTGCCATTGAGGGTGTAGTTTTGGAGCTGGACGTTTGCGGTCGGCAGGGTTGTCTGGCGCTTGTAGACCTGAGGTAGGGTCAGTCGAACGTCCGTTTGGATCACCAGGGAATCAGCAAACTCACCGCGCCGGCAGCGACAAAGCCCCAACTGACACAAGCGAGCACTAAATAAAACAGTCTAGACGATCTCATCTTGTCGACGAGAAAGCGAATCGATGCTGGCTCGTTCACCTCGTCGCCGATACTCTTATATACTCGTTTCTTCGCACGTCCATCGAACAACCGAGAGAAACGACTCTCTTCCAGATCACACCTAGCGCGACGACGAAACTTCATCGCGTCGCTTCAGACCAGCGACATCGCGTACGCTGGAACAACAGGTGATAATCCAGAATTCCGCGTCGGGTCACCAGACGCGGTCCGACAGGCGCCGAGGGGGTCACGCGAGGGAGGGCAGTTTATGAGGAAGTACACGCGCAGAGGGAATAGTGGAGAACGAGGCGTCGATTGGAAGGTATTGAGCTTCCGATTGATTTCTCTGGGCGCCCAGGCGTGACGTTTGAGAATCAGAATAGGGTAGACTTTCCACACTCGGGAAAACTAAATGAGGTGAGGCGTGTTTAATCCACGAGCAGGGGTGGTGGTGGGAGAGACAAGAGAAGATCCCATTTGCGGTTAATTATGATGGCTGCCTCGATTTGTCAAGCTTACCTAGTAGCTCAGTATAGGTAAGGCTCCGACCATAGACGGTCGCAGCAGAAAGACAATATGCAGCGAATCAGTGCTGCGGAAACGGAAGACAACAAACAGATCGAGGCGGGGACAAGCGAGACAACTGTGAGATCATCGCACGTGCTCTAATGACTGCCGGTTTCGGGTGTCCTCCCAGCCGAGCAAAGCTTATAATTTACGTGAACACATATAATCAATCCACAACTTGTGATATCCTAGGACAAAAACAGGTAACTTTTATATTCTACTACATCACCTCAGAACAACCTCCCCAACCCATTACACGCTGAACACGTCTTGGTCTCCAACCCCATCGTCTTGTACTGCCACCCGTCTCCGCTGCACTTCCAGCATACCCTACCTCCAATCCTCGGGTCTCCTGGTTGGACGACCAAGGACCCCGGCGGCGGGCGCCTCGAATACGAGATCGTCGCAGACGGCCGCAGCGAGCTCCCCGAAGACCAATTGACGGGTGGAAGGCCGCCCGGGGATCCAGGGCCATATGGCAAGTGAGGGGGAGGATGAGAAATGGGTCTGGTGGAGGAGCTAGTTTGGAGGCGGGGTTGGGGTCGGGAGAACGAGGCCGGGAGAGGCCGCTGCAGGTTTTGTTCGTCGGATGTAACAGACTCGGGCTGGTCCCACGGTGCAAAGGTTAATACGCCCTCGTACGGCTGAGCAAAGAGCGACCAGCACTGTTGGCACGGATTCGAAGGGTCGTACGCTTGATACCCCGTTAGATGACCTAATCCCAGCCCGT
Source organism: Ceratobasidium sp. 414 (assembly GCA_019616945.1). Lineage (NCBI taxonomy): Eukaryota > Fungi > Basidiomycota > Agaricomycetes > Cantharellales > Ceratobasidiaceae > Ceratobasidium > Ceratobasidium sp. 414. The sequence goes on along the minus strand of WSTK01000884.1, from coordinate 6,076 downwards.
CAATATCGATGGCCAAACTTGAACGTATGACAATCGCTTACATTTATTACACTCGTACCCCGCGGGGTACGCTAATACCCTCCCTTCATTCAACAGCGCCCGCCCTGGCGTAGGAACCGTCGTTGGCGGGCCCGGAGTCGGACGTGATGTCGTCGTGTTAGATCTCCCCAGCGACGGTTGCGAGCCAGACGGATGCCTCGGTGGCGGCCCCAACGAGCTCCCACCTCCGCTCCCGCTTTGCCCCGGATACGCACTCCACGAACTTGCTCCCGCACTCGGCCTACTCGAACTCGGCCTACTCGAGCTCGAGCTCGAACTCGGTTGATTATAATGATCCCGCCTCGGGGCCAACAAATTCAATTGCGTCTCTCCTCTTCCCCCGCTCCCACCAGGACTCGAAACCCCCAACGCAGCCTCGTTCCTCCACGTCCGTCCATCCGGATGCCACTCGGGCGCATACGCCCTTCGCGGGCCCGCCTCGAGCGGAATCTCGCCCTGGCGCACGTCCGCAGCTGGCGTGTACGGCGGAGGAGGCTCAACTTCAAGTGCAGGAATCGGGGACGGCGCCCGAGCCGGATGTGGAGCCGAAGTCGGCCTGTTGGGCGGTGGACCGGGAGGAGGTGCGTACCGCGATCCATGTTGAGGTGGAGGACCGGGAGGAGGTGCGAATACCGACCGAGGAGGGGTCTGAGGTCGTGGTGTGCTCAGGTTGGGTGATGATGAGGCGTGAGGACTCGGCGATTGTGTATGAGACGGAGGCGGTCCAGGAGGCGGAGCGTACGTCTTCTGCGGTTCGGATATGGACAGCGCAGCAAGATCGCTTGCTACGGAAGCCGAACTATGCCACTGAGATGTTCCCGTATCTTGCGAGTTTAGTGCCCCAACATGTGGTGTAGGTGCCCCGGTGGCCTGCGATGATATAAATGCCCCGGTAAGCTGCGGCGATATAGAAGCCCCGGTTCCAGTATTCTGCGACGTAATCGAGCCAGCATGCTCGGACGTGAAATACTGACTGCTCGCGCCCGTCGCCTGTGGACTTATACTCTCGTTTGGCGATAAGAATGGGTTCAAGGAGGAGCCTGTGGGTTGGGGTGTGACGCCCGGCGTCCGGTTCGGGTCTCGGAACGGATTGGAGGATGGGCGGAGAGACGAGGTGGCCATGATGTGGACCGGGGTAGGTTGTGAGGTGACTTTGTAGTGCTAAGTATATCGAATAATATGCGGAAGGGTGTGCTACGAGGTTGTGACGAGACCCAAGAGTATTTAATCGCAGAGTCAAAGGAGTGAGCGATGCAAGTTCACAGGAGCTTTAGGTATCGATCGAGGTTGATCTCCTACAACCAAAAGGCAGCGGTAGTTTGGGTGAAACTAGTAGTACAACAAAGACGTGACGACGGCGTGGTGGTGGTGCGGTGTGAGTGAGCAACTGATGACCGTAGGAAGACAATATGATGAGTGTTATGAAGGGTTGGGTGGCGATGCAAGGCGGTGCTTGACTCGGGTGGCGGCTCGGACAAAGCCCGGGTGGCTACCTTTCCACCCAACCCTCTCATTAAGAGCTGAAACATCAAATAATACATATCCACACCAAAAAGTTTTTCACGTTGTCACAAAGCCATCCGGATTTCGTACAAACATACATTTCCTGATCCGTACAAAACTTATCTTTCCGCGTCTACGTCCCCTCTCATTTTTTCTAAATCCCACCACCCTCCAACAACGCCTTGGCAGCCTTTTGCGCATTCGCCCGCATCGCCTCGACTTGCAACTCGAGATTCCGGATCTGAGCACGCGCGTCGCGCAACTCACTCGCCAGGCGTGTGTTTTCTTCAACCAGAACGCTCGACGTCTACCATAGCAAACAGCATCAGTTACCAGAGCACCATAGGACACTGGAATCAACGTACCTCGTTCGACGGCGGAGTCATGTTCTCATCCCTGGGCGGCGAACTCGGCGTCGCCGCGACAGGAACAGGCGTCTGCGGGATCGGCACCGACGCAGGAGTCGGAGGCTCAACCGGTTTCGGAATCGGAGCAGGAGCAGGGGCCGGGGCGGCAGCGGGAGGAACGTAGACAGGCGTCGGAGCAGGCGGTGGGGCAGCGCTGACTGCTCCCGTAGATAGATCGACGAGGTTGGGCGGGGCAGTCTTGCCCGAGAAGAACTCGCCAGCCGTGAGTGCAGGTTCACTGGACGGGGCGGGCGGGAAAATGTCGGATTGGAATTGATCGGACTGGTGCATGAACGGTTAGTGAGTAGAATTAGGGACAGCGAGAGACTCACCTTGCGGGGGACGACAAAGGCAATCGGCTCGATAGTGGAACTATAGACTTTGTACGCGCGCATGATCTCGCATTCTGCGACGCCGAGAGCACGGCGAGGAAGGAAGCACAATCCACGCTGGGGGTCGGTGGACTTGTGCTCCGCGAGCTCGTAAAGAGTGTCGCTTTCGTACTCGTAGTACCGGATATTGCCATCTCTGCAAATCAGCAATAAGTAAAGGAACTCTAAACACACGGCAAACGACTCACCCCTTGCCAGCAAGGAACAGCAAATTGTTATCACTCCAGAATGGCATAATCACACCCGACGACTGATCAATGGACACCGTCTTGATGTTGCCCAGCGAACCCGCGTCCCAAACGCCCAGCTGGCGCTCACTCATCCGGCTAAATCCAGTCGTCGCGATCCGATCATGCCCACCCATCCAAACGATACGCGCGCCTTTGATGCCACCGTGCCCGTCTCCAACGCGCACCGCCTCGCTCCCAGCACGCGGATCAAACAGCCGAATCTTCCTATCCCTGCATGTCGTTGCTAGCAATGTCCCACTCGGGTTCCACGTCAACGACTGGATCGTATCTGTATGCCCTGTCAACGAGATCTTGGCGTCGTCGGTGCTGGCCAAGTCCCAGAGCCGTACGGTCCCATCGCCCACCGTCGACGCAGCCAGCACGTTTTCAGCCGTTGGGTGGAACAAGACTTGGCCGACTTTACGACCCGAGCCTGAGATGCTCGCGACGGGATCAAAGTCGCGTGGTTGCCATTTATCAGCTCCCCAGCCCTCAAATTGCGAGGCCTCGACCTTCCAGACGAGAACGCGACCGTCTTCGCCACCGCTTGCGACGACAGAGTCGTTGAAGGGAGACCAGTCTGTATCGAGGACGGGTGCGGTGTGGCCACGCGCGAGGGGGATGATGTCTGGGAGCTTGTAAGGCAAGTTGTGGGGCAACGGGCAGAATGGAGATGCGAGAGGCAGGATGGCGAATGCCCCACCCCCAGACGCGTTCCAGTTGAGGGCGAGATATAACTAGAGAAGATACTTGTCAGCAGGCTTAGGGCGAACGAGGCAAAGGGCACTTACGCCCGAAGCACTGATGAGATTGGTATCCCATGCACTATTCGAGACCTTCACGTTTTCGATACACCATTCCTTTTTGGCCGATTGTCCAAAGACATGTCTACAATAAATTAGACACAGTATATACCTAGTTCAAGGAGCCCACCTGTATTTCGACGGCCGCACAAAGCGCGACATGGTGGATGAGGCCGGATGAAAGCAACCCTCGGGAAAGTCACGTGCATATCTCTCATGGTTAAACGCCGTGGCTAACCCAGCCACCTCGGTCGACTCCAGGCGATCCCCGTTATGGGGGCGCAGAAACTGGGAGCTAGGCGTGGGGACTTAGAAGCAGCTCACTAATCCACACCCATACAAGGTGGATGCACGATACGATATGCAGACATGTATATGCGCAGCACTGCTGCCACAGGTAGGCAGTCACGGACAATGAACAACACACCTGTCACTCCAATAAGGTTTGTCACGACTTGAGTCGAAGCACTTGAGTGTTGGTATTGTCGGATCTACTCTTCAAAGATCTCAGGCTCGAACTCAAGGGTATGAGAGTATCGTCGCTCAATACTCAATCGACCCCACCTCTCGCTCTAACGGAGTGGGTTGCAGCGTTAATTCTCGAGGCCCATTGGCGTACCTGGCTCTCCAGGGTTGTCCCTGTGTTGCATAGCTACTATAGCACGAGTTTCGGAGTGGTGGTTTTCAGACTCGGCCTTAACGCAGGGAGGTCACGTTGTAACGGTTGGTCATATACAGTTGCTCTTCACTTAGCGTAAAACGTCGTTTACCCATGTATGCACCTCGGTCCGCCTTATATAAGGCCTGAGGGTTATTTCCCCTGTACCCATTCTCGTTAGTTACTCGGATCAACAATGTTTCGGATTGTTCCTACTGCGCCAACTAAGTCGACGCGCTTATCAATTCGTCTTACTACTCATTCGACAACGAGGACCTTACACACGTGCTTTTACCTCACTGGGCCGTTCCCTGCCTCACATTCTTACACGACACATGTAATGTATTAGTTTTTTTGCCTGGTCACCTCAAGACTGGCCACTTCCAGGACTCCTGACCGATATCCCCTGACAACCCCCTTTCGGTATCCGGACTTGGCCCATTTCGCGCATATCAAGACACCAGAGTCGGAGGTTGAGTTGCCGCTTGTAGTGTAGGGCGGCTGGGGAGGAGCCAGACACTCCGCATGACCAGCAACCACCATTGGGCATGTCCGGCCGGGAGTGTTCTGAGTACGTGTAATCCATGTTATGCTTGATCGTAGGGGCCAATCTCGGTATTACAACTACGCCTGGTTCGTTAAGCTACCTAAACGAGTATATGTGCGTGTGACCACTGAGGTACCATCATGTTGGATAACCACGCCACACTGCAAATCGGCTAATTTCTTATGCTGTATATCTGATAGTTATAACCGACCCAGGATACCCGCGCCGGATGCCGATCTATCCGGCTGCTAGGTGGCCATCACGCAGTGCATTTCCAGTCCTACCACCATTGACAAGTCATCCATGCGAGACTCCACTATTGTTGCGGTGGCGACTCTTGGAGTCGCGGTTGGTACGCTGGCCCTGTCCCTCCTGCGGAAACGCTGTGCTTCTCCAAGCGCCTCACTCCCCCCGAGCCCTATGCCCTACCCATTAATAGGAAACCTTCTATCCATGCCGTCTAAGCACGAGCACCTCGGTTTCATGAATATTGGAAGAGAGCTTCGTAGTGAGTAATACCGTTACATGGTTCAGGACAAAGAGACGACGTCATTACTATCCAGGCGACATGTTTTCCTTGAGCATGTTGGGATCTGTGATAGTCGTGTTGAACAACGTGGAGGATGCTGTTAACCTCTTCGAAAAGAGATCAAACATTTACTCGGATCGACCACAGTTTCCGATGCTCAACGAACCAACTTTGTATGATGGGAGTTAGAACACACCGCCCGAATTCGCTCATAATTTTCCCTAGGATGAACTGGAAGAATCTTGCAAGCATACTAGAATATGGGGATCGATGGAGGAAGACCCGTCGTATGATGTACCAGTGGCTGAATAGGGAAGCCGCTGAAATGTTCCAGCCATCGCAGCAACGTCTTACCCGGCTTCTATTGCAACGCATGATGAGCAACCACGATCACCTCAACTCATCTGAGCAGCTTGAGCTTGAAATATATAGGTGCGTAAGATCTTTCCTTCTACCCCTCAGCGCTAACCCGGGTTGCCCGCTTGAAACCACTTAGGACCGTGGCTGGCACAATCATGCACTCGGTGTATGGTCTCGAAATTGACGGCCCGAACGACGTCTTTTTACTGAAGCTCAGAGAGACTGTAGATAACACCAGCAAAGCCCTGTTACCATCTAGTTAGTAGTTATTGATTCTGTCTGACTCACAGCCTAACGAAATTCATGATTTTCCAAGACTTCTTGGTCAACGCTTTTCCTGCACTTGTCCGGATTCCAGACTGGTTCCCTGGGACAGATTGGAAGCGTGTTGCAAAAGAGTGGAGAGAGAAGAAGGACGACACTGTAGACAGTCCGTACAACTGGGCAAAATCTGAAATGGTACGCCCCCGGGTAATCAGGTTTTAATATTTCTCACCTGCTGCATGAAACAGGGGAAAAACGCGCATGAACTGTCACGACCTGTCAGGACGCGAATTGATACGAATATGTCCGGCGAAGGTGGAGGCGAGATCAGTCACGTGCCCTTG
>WSTK01000883.1:0-12894 GCA_019616945.1 Ceratobasidium sp. 414 | reverse complement strand
GCCACGAGAAGAGAGAAAGAAGCAAGAAAAGGGGCCAGAGGCGCCCAAACGAAGAAGAAAAAGTTGGGGGCTTGTTATGCTAGTAACAGCTCACAACATTCCACCCTCCTTTGTGTGAAGTCAGGGGAACCCAGACAAGCAAGAGAAAGGGGACGAAGGAAAAGCTAAAAACATCTAAGTCTACTTGGTGACTAGTTAAGGCGGGCACATCTAGTCAAGCACTGGTTACCATCTTCATGGAGCCCTAACGCTGGCCGAAGACCAGGTTACTCTAAGGTTGGACCATCCTCCTCCAGGCCCACTTGTCCAGCCAGTCCCAGAATTGGATTCCGGTTGGCTCATTTTCTACTATAAACTCAAATGCCTCATAGGCGTCCATGCTCAAGACCTGGTCCCGAGCCATCCTGGGCGCTGTCTTTGCCCACTCCCTCACCGCTCACTGCACACATTCTTCTAGGGTCTGGCCATGTGTTGGTAGTTGGTAGCGTGTAATGCCTGGTTGCCGTAAGCCTGTTTCTTCCTAATGTGTGGGTGGCTACTTCGCCACCTTGGGTGCCTAGATCTGTCCTTGGAGTTCTTGGGTAAGTCGCTTGTATTGTTTCCTTGTTAGGACATCTTGTTCTTTGGCTAATTGGAGGAAGTCTCTTATTGCGTCCTGCTGTGCTTTAGCGTCTTGCATATTGTCGTACTCGAGAGTGTCGTCTTCTTGGATGTCTAGGAAGTTGACCAGGTCTTGGTAGGTATACCAGGAGGTGTCTTTGTCCCTGTCGATGTCGTCTACCGAATTCATTAGGAACTCCCATATGCTCTGTTGGTTGCTCTTCTCCTGGTTGCTGGGTTCGTAGTCTACTTCCCACGACTCATCTTCATCATCTGTGGAGTTGTTTGTGTCGCTCTGGTCATCGCCTTGGTCTTGTGGGATATTACTGGTGTTGTCCTGGTCTTCTGGTTGCTCTAGATCGCCTATTCTGTATTTTAGTTGCTCGATTTCCTTTTGTAGGTCTTCCACGGTTGTTCCTACTCAATCAATATAGTCTTCGAGGAATCTGTTGATATCTTCCTGTTTCCTGACTCGGCTTTCGAGTTCTTGTATGCGTTCGTGTTGTTCATCCCTAACACCGTTGACTTGTAGCTGGAGGTCTCGCAGTTGATCCTCTGTGTTATTTAAGATTTCACCGTTCTTGCCATAGAAGGCGATGGTCCTTTGTCTGGTCCTGGTGGCATACAACATGTTATTTCTTGGTGGTGTGTGTGGCGGAGCTGAGGTGTTGGGCTAATAGAGGGATGCTCTTCTTGTTGCCTCTTGACCTCTTGCTTTATACTTGCTGTCTCGCATCACTGTAGGAAGTCAGGGAACTTGACCTAAGTGCCAACGGTCACGTTATATCAGTTCGACACTAACTTGAGGGCAGTACCAAACACACTTAAGGGTGGTACCGAACAAACTAAAGGTGGTACCAAATAAACTGTCAGGCGGTACCGAACAAACTACACTGGAGTGACAGCTCAAACGCCCGGGGAGCTCCGGCAGGCTGGTCCCTAAGTGATCCAGAAGTGCGAGAGGCACTAAAATGTCGTTTTAGGTGCCATTGTCACTTCAGACTAGTCCTGTAGTGACTTTGCGGGGTGAAGAAGGAACTTATTATTAGTAAAGCCGCGACTCCGATGAAGTGACACTGGCACACCATCCAAGTCATACTCAACCGTGGGACGAGTAACTGGAGAACCCCTTGGGTACTCCGATCGGGTATTGTTGTTACTCTATTTGAGTGTGTTTGGTGCTTCGGGTCAGTGTTTCTCTCACGTTCTCGTGGTGCCTATTTTACTTTTTTTGTAGTGCTTCTCTTACTTTTGTGGTGTTCTTCTTTCTTTCTTTTTCTTTCTTTCTTTCTTTCTTTCTTTCTTTCTTTCTTTCTTTCTTTCTTTCTTTCTTTTCTTTCTTTTTTTTTCTTTTTTTTTTTCTTTCTCGCTCTCTTTCTTACTTTCTTTCCTTACTTTTTTTTTGAAGTTGTAGTCGTGAAATTCGTTGAAAGATGATTGTGAACAAGAAAAGTATAGAAAAGGCGGAAACAAGTAAACAAGACATCCTACTCAGGCCATACGTTCCTATCAGTAGACCGACGCGGCAGAAACAGCTACTCCAAAGCCGAGTTCCAATCTGAGAGTAAGACGCATTAGTAGACATCCCACCGTTAGATTAACTATCTTACCTAGTTGTTGCGGCTACGCCGAGTAGCCCTCGCAGCCGCTGCTGGGGCAGGATTGTTGGTAGAGGTCTGGTTGGCCTGTAAGAGGGTGGGTGAGGTGATGCTTAATAGACCGGGGTACCGACTCACTGTTTTCTTGGTCCCATTCTTGGCCCCCTTCCCAGTCTCGTTCTTGCCGGCTGCACCACCGCCCTTGCCAGCCTTGCCACCTTTGACACCCTTGCCGGCCGTGACCTTGGCTTTACCCACGCCCTTAGTATGAGCCTCAGGCTCCGGGGCCTCGCTAAGCTCGTCGTTGTCATCGGGAACGCCAATGTCCAAGAATGCGCCACCAACTCGGGAGAGTACCGCCTCGGAGTGGCTGACAAGAGTGGGTGGACTGCCGAAAGGCTGGCCAGCAATATGGCTGGGAGTACTGCTAGCGGGTGGGTGAGTTGCAGAACGAGTAGGGTCGGCAGCGAGAGGGGTAGTGGTGGTGGGAGGGACGGTGGCAGCAGCAGCAGCAGCGGGAGGGGTGGTGGCGGCAGGAGGGGCGGGGTCAGCTGAAGCGTGAGTCGCGGGATGAGTAGGGTTGGCAGCAAGAGGGGCGGGGTTGGCCAGAGTGCCAGTGGAAGCACGAGGAGTAGGGCGAACGGGAGCATGGGTCCTAGGATGAATAGGCTCGATAGGAGGAGGGGTGGGGTTGGCCAGAGCGCCAGCAGGAGCGTGAGGGGTAGGGTGAACAGGTGCGCGAGCCAGGGAACGAGTAGGCCCGGTAGTAGGGGGAGCAGGAGGATCAGCAGGCGCCAAGACTGGGTCAGCTTCTGGTTCGACGAGGGTATGGGTGGGAGTACGAGCAGTGGGACGGGTACGAGCGGCACCAGCAGGGGGCTCTACAGGCACCTCAGCACCTGTTTCACCTGAAATTGAGTGTTAGTGATTGTATTTAATGTGTGAATGTGAACATACCGTGTTCGATCTGTAACTCAGATATATCGCCAGCGATGTTATTGACCTCGTCGGTGCCGTCAATGTCGATGGTCTCAGCTTTGTTGTCAGCTTCTGCCTCGAGAGTGGTGGCTCTACGAGCTGCGTGCCGTGCAAGAGCAGCTTTTCGTTGCGCTTCCCGACACGAATCCCGCCGAGCCGCTTGCTCGTCTTCGTCCAGAGCTGGAGCCTGAGTAGACCCTCAAGGCTTTTTGAGCTTCTTGGCCTTTTCGACAGAGCCTTTCAAGACGACGTATATGAACGCCTCAATAGGCCATTTCGGGTCGTCGAAGTTGCCAAACTCCGGGAAGATTTCCAAAACCTGTACATAATGTTAGCGCACGGATTAAAGATGTGTCAGTAATGCATGCATACCTTATTACAGACTGTGCGAAGCCGAGGGCCATCTTGAAACCTTATTGACTTGGTCATATCGAGATGACCAAGGATGCAAAGTTGGTGCACACCGTCCTGTAGGAGAAGAAGTGAGCTGTAATTGTAATGAGTGGGGCGTCGATGTCGCGACCCTCTAAGGAGCCGTGGCTGGTGATGACGTGGGGGTAGCGGAGGCAGGAACTGGTGGTTACGTGCACCGAGGAGGGCCCTGGAAGGGTCGAGGTCTCGTGGCTGACCGAGGGACTTAGTCGCTGGATTCCCGAAGGGAGATCCCAAGCTAGTCCTAAAGGAAAGTGGCGAGTTCTTAAGTCAGAGGGAGGGAGCTCCCTAGAGAGGATGTGTGACGAGACAGAACAAGCTGGGGCACCCAGGCTTGTCTGCTGTTGTATATATACTGGGCGAGTACAGACGAGTCATCTATCTACGCCAGTCAACCGCCATTCCAAGGCGAGTCAACCGTAAGAATCATCTATCTAAGTCGCCAGTCCTCTGCCAGTCCGCAGTCACGTCACGAGACAGGAGAAAAGGAAAAGAAAGAGGGGGGTGCCATTCATGGCTCGTGACAGTCGATACCACGTACCAAAACTGACAAATAATCGGTGGCATCCAGTTCAAACACGGCCCTCATGTTGAAATGGCCCTTCCCAGGTGTTCCCTTGGGTCGTGCACCAAGCTTGAACACGATATTGGGGCGCGGTCGTAGTTGGCCCAGGGGTTCTATCATGGGAGCGGGAGTGGCCCGAACCGCTGGGGCTTGAGCGGGAGGGGTCAGCGAGCACCTAGGTGGGTTGAGGGTGAACATCGTAGGCAGCGAGTAAAAGCGGGGACTCGAAGATAGAGGGCGGGGGAGGCAATTGCCTTGAGAGCATGGTATAAGGCGAGCACGAAAAGACATTAGTCAATCCTGAAACGGGCTAATATAGAAGAGTGTGGGGTAAATTAAAAAAAATGTGAAGAGGCTGTCACTCGCAGACTTCTGTGAAGTGCCTGTGGCACTTAGTGCAGGTACCAAGGACAAGCCACGTTTAATTTAACCGGCCCAGCCTCGTGGTCCATAGCATATATTCACTAAATTCATATATTTACACGGTTATGGGTTGGAAATCCTGGAGAGGTAAACAAGAAAAACGGAACGTAGGTGTACAAATGTTATGGAAGATAGCCAAGGCTGTGGTGCTGGTGGTGCGCAGGAAGGTGGTCCAGCATATCCACCGATGCTGCAGAGAAAGTGCGCAGGTGGAATGAATGCTGGGACAGAGGACTACCACACGCTGGGTGCGGCGTACGCAAACAGTTGACTCCGCTCGGTGGGCGCAACGTCTTTGGCGGGTACCTTGGCTGGGTTGGCAAATGGCAGTGTTTGGCATGTTGAGGACACAGGCGAGGTCGAGTTGGAGTGGGAGGGAGAGGGGGAAGTGGAAATTGGGGAGGGGTAGGGATTGGCATCGGTACAGTTGGCCACAGGCTGTTTCCTCGGCTTGGCAGGTTGTCTCGGGATGGGAACAGCAACCGGGGCAGGCGCGGGCGAGGCAGAGTCGTATTCCTTTCGGACCATGGCCTCGAAATCGCGGAGGTCCTCGGGCTTGATGTTGAGGACCCACTCAAGGTAGTCGCACATCTCGCGCTCCATCAGGTTGATCTCGCGCAGGGTGAACATGCCCTGGCCAACGACGTACCAGGACCTGTTCAGGTAGCTGCCGTCACAGATCACCTTACAGGCGACCATGAAGGCGGTGATGTAGAGGCAGTAGCCTGATGATCCACGGGCAGCCGGGAAGCGATTCTTCAAGCGCGAGAGGAGGTAAAGTGCGCAAAACATGACTGACAAGTCCAGCTGGGTATGGTGGAGTGTGTAGGCCACAAAGTGGGCGAGGCTGGGAGTGACTGCAGGCTGGGACGTCGCGGGTGGGACGTCGGGGCAAGAAAATAGGTGCGTGATGAATCTGGCACACATCTTTGCGGTATCTTCATGGCCATAGTACTGATCCGCAGGCACAGACTGGGGAACTGTTAGCCGGAATTTAAATACAGGTTGTTTGTACTTACCAAGTACTTTACCCGAGTGGTCAGTGCATGCTCTGGAGCCTTGGTGGCTCTACAGAGAGGGGTACGAGGTTGGTTGGTGGTTGAAGTCATGTTAGGGAGCAGGCGAGGGCGTAGCTAGTGGGGCTGTGTCGGTTGGCAGGCCTCGTGGGTGGCTTGCAGCAATCGCGGTATCAATAACGGAGGAGAGACAGGCAGGCAGGGCTAGTTTTGCAGCATTACAGAGGATCGTACGTAGTCAAGAAATGAATTCGGCAGCGTCGGAAAATCAGAGCTGAGGCAGGGGCGAGGTGAGACCCCTCAGGAGGGAAAGCAGCAGCAAGGCTTGCAACCGAAGTAACAGCAGGGACCGGGGCTATTGGAGGTCATTGGTGCAGCGTAGGTGGGGCGCTGAGCACAAGAACACTGGCTCACGTGATTGTATATCATGACAAAACTCTATGTTAAGCAACCCATATAATCATGGATAAAATGAGTATATTCGTGACTTCTTGGCGGAACACGGGAGAGAAAAAAGATAAAGAAAGAAAAATCGTAAGGTGTAATACGAGTGCATGCAGACCCTCCTACTCGAAGTCAGTCGATTTGCCGTTGGCCGATCCATCATCGGTATATCTGTCAACCAACTCGCACCAGAGGGGGACTGCCTGCATGATGGCAAGACTGAAATTAAAAGTCAGCTCTTGCTCAATATAATATTTACGTTGCTAACTTACCGGGCTCCAACCCACTCCACTTTCGCCTCCGCCTCCCTCTCTTTTACTGCTATCTCCCCTTCTACAGCCACCTTTATTGTCATCCGGAGAATCCAGTTTTTTCGGGTGAGAAATGGGCAATTAGAGGGGACTACTTTCACCATCAACGTCCGAGGTTGAGTGCGGATCAGAGGGAGTAAGAGCATAAAGCGAGGCACAGACAGGAGCACAAGTGAAGACGAGGACGCGCTGGGGAGTTGATACAACGTTGCGAGTGAGACCACAGGCCAGAGAGCGAGGGGAATTCCGAGTAGAGCCTCCAGCAAGAACCCAGCACTACTGCAAGGCAAGCTCACAAGGTCAAAGATTATTGGAAACATAGGCGGAGGTATAACTCGGGACAGAGAGCCCACTAGGATCTTCGCCCAACGTGCTGCGAGCGTGCACTCAGCTTGATAGGCCACTCGCGCAGCTCGAGCTGCCTTGTCCGACGAAGTTTTCAAGATGAGCCGAAGGAGCATGTCGACTGGCCAGCTGTAAGGATCGAATATCTCCAACCCCGGGTACAACTCTAGAGCCTGAGGGTAGTGTTAGTACGAACAATGTTTAACGATCTGGCTACACACCCTTCGTCGAACCTCAGAAACTTGAGCCATATTCTGCATCCCGAGCGGCCTCTCCATGTCGAGCTCAGATGCGATGGAGAGCTGAGTTATGTCCAACTAAATGCACGTTAGCAAGGAATTCTCGAGGAGCAGCAATACCTACCATTAATAGCTTGTACTCCGGTGAGCCCAGCCGAAGCACGGTCCTTGCGTTGTAACTCTTCCCAGGCGTGCCTCTTGGCTGGTGACAAAATGTAAATTCGAGATGCCGAGGCACTACGAGTGCATCCTCGCCTGAGAGCAGCAGAGTCGGTTGGGACATACAAGACGAGAGCCGAGAGACGGGAGGCGTTGAGAGAGGGAGCTCGGGGGAGACTGCGCCGTTCAGGCAGAACGCCACGACCGTGTGTACGGCGATCATGAGGAGACGTCGCAGGGTGTTGGGGCAAGGAGAAGAACAAATGAATGTAATTATGGTTGGTCTAGGTTGGCCTATGAAGCAGAACACGAGGTCATCAGCTGAGAACAATAACGGTCACTCACCGGCAGGTCCCGCATGCTAAAATCGTGGGGGAAGTGACGATGGAAGCACTCAACGTGCGCACCGCATGTGTTGGACAATAGCAAGACATCAGTAAATGGTTGGGACATGGATAATATACGTACTAATAACACGTGTATTCGACTCGTTGGGCTCGAGTGCAGACGTAGACGTAGATGTGGGAGCCGCAAACCCCTATTCCTGGGGCAAAGCGCTGAATAACCACGGTTTCTAGTGCCAAAATCAGCCTGCCAGCGCCAGCTTCCACTACTGTATAAAATGCGCACCTTGACTTGCATTCTTGCCATTGGCACTTTGGACGATGGACCCCGACGGCGACGGCAACAACGACAGCAACAAGCAGCCGTGCCCGTGCTGTCAAAAACCCCTTGGGGTTCACCAAATCCAACGGCATCTCACCCTGAATCGACGCCGCCTTGCACTACAACTCAGGCTCGACCACACAAGGGGCGCCGGCGAGGGTGGGGGTGGGGGTGGGGGTGGGGGTAATGGTGAGGTCGAAGGTATGTATGAATCGGTGCTGGCTTCCTTGCTAACATAATTGCAGGGGACGCCAATCCCATGGTGGACAATGCCGGCAAGCATATCGATGCTGTCGAGGGTACGAGCGACAACGAACACATTCGTGCTGGTGGCGGTATGGATGCGGGGAACCTTGGGGCAGAAGGTACGCCTGGTGTGGTCGAGAGTCTGGTTCGATAGCTGACAAAGCTAATCATAGAGCCGGCGCAGCCAGTCATCGAGATGACTCCGAACGACGCCAACGTAGCTGTACATGACGCTGGCAGAGACATACCTCTTAGTAAGTTACCTGTTACCCTCCAACTGACCATGATCGCTTATCTTCTACGTCAAGACCCAGCACATGGGCTCCGTCGAAACCCACCTGTAATGATTGAGAATTGGCCAGACCCCGAACCCGACGCCGAGCCACTCGAAGGCGAGGGCGAACTCGATGACAATGAGCCCGTCGATGGCCCCGACCGCGACCCAGAGTATATTGAACACGATATGCCGGCTGGACTTAACCCCATCGATGAGCCCCGGTTGGCCGACGAGGAGATACGCCAGATACTCCAGAGGAACCTTGGCGACCTGGCTGCTCAGCAATGGGTCGATATGTGTAAGTAGGTTATTTTTCGCTTTTGAAATATCATTAACTTTCTGCTCTAATATATCTAGACGACTGTATTTTATCAAAGCGGGACCGGAACATGCTCAGGATGCTGGCCGTCCGCCTTCGCACGCATTTCTCGCGTGATACCTGGGACGACTTGCGACAGGGCGTGTGTGAAGACCTCAACATCCCATCTGAATTTATTGCCTGGCGATGTCTCCGACTCCTCGCAGAATTGGAGACATCTGCGTATGATTGTTGTATTAACTCTTGCTGTTGTTTCCTAGGTAAACTCCAAGATTTAGACCGGTGTCCTTACTGCCGCGAGGCACGATATAATTCGCGCAGCAATGCGAGACGACTCTACTGTTACACTCCCCTCATCCCCCAACTCTGTGGCCTCTTCCAGAACAAAAACATGGCGAGAAAACTTGGGTATCGAGTCGAGGCTAAGCAGCGATTCGACCCCAATGTTATCGAGGACGTTTTCGATGGTGCTAACTATCGCACACTGCGCCAAACTCCTCTCCACCCAGATAGCGGCTATCACTTCTTTGACAACCCACAAGACATTGCGCTTGGTATTTCAACGGATGGGTTCACTCTGTTCAAACGCTGACGACGTGGGTTATCAACTGCATGGCCACTCATTCTGATTAATTACAACCTCCCACCAGGGATCCGGAATCGCATCGAGAATGTCATCTGCGTGGGCGTTATACCCAGCCCTAAGCAGTGCAAGGACCTCAACTCCTTCCTGATTCCACTCCTCGATGAACTCCTGGCCCTCGAGCGAGGTGTTGAGGTGGGCGGATTTGTCCCTGGTGAGGACACAACCCGTAACTTCCCCCTGCGTGCGTTTCTCATTCTTGGTTTTGGCGATATCCCTGCGGTTACAAAAATGCTGTTGTTCAAGGCTCACAACGCGATGACACCCTGCCGAGCATGTATCATGCAAGGCGTCCTATGCCAACTCTCGGAGCGGAAATTTGTCTATTACATCCCTTTGACAAACCCACGCACAAGGGAAACATTCCCCATTGATGAACTCCCGATGCGCTCACATGCACAGACGCTCACTGTCTTCGCGAAAATCGACTGACTGAACGCCGAGGGCACAAGAACCCAGCGGGAGGACTTTGCACGGGACACCGGGATCGTGGGGCGGCCTATATTTGTGTATTTGAAGTCTGTCAATTTGTCTTCTAGCTTTCCATACGATATGATGCACTTACTTTTCGAGAATCTTGTGCCGAACATGATACAACACTGGACGGGTACATTTAAGTGGCTCGACCAGGGCAACGGGGCGTACGAGATAGCGCCGCGGGAGTGGGAGCAGATTGGCACACGCACCATGCAAGCCACACGCACCATCCCCTCCGCATTCGTCGGCACTATCCCCGACATTGCCACAGACCCTAATCTTTTCAAGGCCGAGGCTAATTCGTTTGGATCCAGTACATGGCACCCATCCTCCTCCATGGTCGGCTACAAGAACCGTACTACAGGTGAGTTACCTAACTGTTTATTCACGCAAATGTACTGAGCGAATCAAAATCAGTCACGCTCTACTTATTCGAGAAATTATCTTCCGTTGTCTCCAGTTTGAGATCACGCGCGAGGAAATCGACAAGCTTGAAGAGACTGTAAATAGGTTTGTAACCGAATACAAAAGGTAATATGTCATTCTTATTATTATCACTGCAGTCGTAAACACTAATATGATAAATGTAGGTATTACTTTCAGTACGAAGCACATCGCCTGCCTGCCTGCCCCCTCATGATCCATGCCATCCTCCACATACCGTTCTACATACGTCGATCTGGCCCGCTCTGGGCATCCTGGTCTTTTGTCATGGAGCGATTCTGCGGCCACCTGCTACCAGCCGTTAAAAACCGTGTCCGCCCATACGAACACATGGACAACTACGTCCAGCGCCGTGCACAAATGCGAGTCGTATCATGTATACACAACATGCCGGAGCTCGCGCAGGCTGCCCGCAGGTACCGGTATGAGGGCGGACTCGAAATATCTATGTTCGAGACAAAATATGACAAATGTAAGTTTAAATCTGTATTACACGAGCGGTTTACATGGTGCTAACAACTTCCTGCAGATCCTGAAATCATCCTCGGGGCGCCAGTGACTAAAACCGTCGAGATGACGCTGCAGCTAATGAACCAACTAACGCACTTTTTCGGCCCCATCTACCCTGAATACCGCCCTGTGCAGCACTTACAGGCATGTGTCGACCTTGATTCACTTGTTCGTTATGGTCGATTTCGGCTGGCATGGGACGGCGACAACATACGCACCGCATCACTGATTGATAACAACCCAATCGCACGGGACAATTCATGGGTAAAGGTATGTACACCTGCTAATTATGCCCCTGTTACACGGTATTCATGTGCTGGGCACAAGTATGAGCTTTTACCAGATTGGAACGCGGTGTTTCGGAATTGACCAGACCAGCTGTACCGGCAGGTTGAATACGGTCAATTGTTGGACGTCTACCACGTTATATTCGTGAAAAAGTGTGTGCTTAATTTCGTTTTACTAAACTCGCACTTATAAACTCCCACAAGCGATGGCACTCGCGTCTGGTACCTACTAGCACGAGTCCAAGCCTGCAATATCCAAGGTTGCAACGTGTTGCTGCCCGAGAACCCGTATGTCACCTTCAAGATGCCTCAAATGCGGCGGACTGGCCTGGTCATCATCCATCTTAAGACCGTCGGCTCCGTCGTCGGAAGAATTCAAGTTGCCACAAATGAGTGGGCGATAGTCGATCGAAGCAGGGGGAACGCGCCTACGCAGTTCACTGATGACGACAGTAACCCCGAACACGAATAGTCATATTTTGTCTCACATTTTTTACGCCCCCGCGCATGTACAAAAATTTATCATCCTGTACCCCTAAGTCCTAAGCCTGATCCGGTGCCGTGCCTGGAGCACTCTATTGAGTGCCTAGGGTACTAATCAAATTACTATAATCACTCTCAGAGCCGCAATGAGCTGGGCCTCGACTGAACTTCGGGTGCTATTGGCACTGCGGAGGCACTTGTCAAGTGCCTGAGGTCCAACGGTACGCGTTAGAAGTGTCAGGGCTACTCACTAGAAGTACATAGTAACATCGGCACTTAGGTTAAGTTCCCTGACTTCCTACAGTGCATGTTCTTGTAGATGCATGTCTTGTGCTGCCCATCTTGAGTGGTGGATTCTTGCTTATTCTATGTGTGTGTCTTGACTCGTTCATTGTTCCTTCTTCGCCGATCTGAATGGCGGTTGTCCTGTTTGACTCCTGGGGCTCTGGGACCGCCAATCTTGGTGACTCGATGGACCTTCTTTCTTAGCTTGCGTCTTCTTGATGCGATGCTTCTACTGGACGCTAGTCCTTTGGTGTATTCCCAGTGATTTTATTGCATGTATGTGGTGTACTTCCCAGGCCCTCCTAGGTGTGTAGGCTCCTGTGTACTGTCCCCTTTCCTTGTTGCTGTGAATCCTAAGCTTCGTCATGCTTGGATTAGCCTTTCTTGATGACCTCTTGTATTCATCCTGGGTTGGTGTACTTCCCAGACCCCTTTCTGGTCTGAGTACTATCCCCTTTTGTGGTTATGCTGGGTTTCTGGATGCTGGACCCTGTGAAGAGTCCCTAGCCATTTTCCTTTTGCATGTCTGGATAAGTCATTCCATTCTTGCTCCTAGTTACTGGATGTCTTTCTATCCCTAGGTCCTGGTTCCTGGGTGGACGTATGTGTGGATCTTCTTTCTTGCATCTTGTCTTGGGTGTTATGGAGGTTTGTGTGGCTATTACGCTAACCCCTTGCTTCTACTACCTAGCATTGAACAGTGACTGCCAGCGAATAGCTCTGGGAGCGTCTGGTGTCTTCTCTGCAAGCGGGTACTTTGGCTGTCTAGGGGTGCTATGCACTACATGGGTTTTGCGATAGGCGATAGAGGTGTGGTACTCCCCAGGTACTGTGCTCGGTCCTTGGCTTTTGATTATTATGCCAAGGGTCACCCGCCACACGTTTCCCTGAACCAGCGCTGGGTGTTAACCCTCCTCTAAAGCTGTCTCTGCCAAAGATATCTCTTGATCCTCCTCTTGCCTATCATCGCGCGTCGTGTCTTTACGTCTTCTTGTCCTTTCTTGGTCGTGGTTAGGCCTTCTTTGTAGGGCCTGTCCCTCCTGACGACTGTCCTTCACAGCCGGGAGGAAGTAAAGCTTGCTTCGCAATGTTGCGAGCCTCGCATTCTCGCTGGGTGTTTGCTTGCGTCTTGACCTTAGGTCCATTA
>WSTK01000882.1:0-12904 GCA_019616945.1 Ceratobasidium sp. 414 | reverse complement strand
TTGCTGTTGAAGGACGGCCCTCGGTCGGATATCGTAATTTCTGGGAGACCATGGTGCTTGAAAACTTCTCATGTGAAGACCTCGGCTAACTCTTCCGCATCCATGCTTTCGTTGCAGGGGATGAAGTGGGCCTGCCTTGAGAAGCGGTCTACGATTACTAGGATACTGTCAAAACCCATGGATGGTGGGAGTTTCACGATGAAATCGTAGTTGACGTGTTGCCAAGGTCGTTCCGGTAGTTCGATATCCTTCGGAGGTACGGGGTTGCTTATCATTTTGGCTTCGTTACAGATTCAGCACCCATCTACATATTGATGTACCTCCTGCGTCATTCCAGGCCAGTAGTATCGTCGTTTGATGATCTCCAGTGTCCTTTCCCTTCCCTGATGTCCTGCTACTGGTGAGTTGTGGTGTGTTCGTAATACGGCTTTCTTGATTTCCGGGTCCTTAGGTATGACGATCGTGTTATCGTACCAGAGTAATCCTTCCTTCCAGCTGTATCTTCGGAATTGTTTCTGTATACTAGGGGGTAGCTTTTCTTTGTTTTGAGTGTTCGTTATTACTAGTTCCAGCTCTTCTTCTTCTTTTTGGGAGTCTTTGATTGCGTCAATAAGATCGAACTCCAGGGTTGCCTTGAAGCCGTGGAAGTGTTCGGCCGTGATCATAATTTGTTCTGGGTTTGGGATATCTTCATAATCAGAGTGTCTTGATAGGGCGTCCAGTTTCTGGGACTGCTTCCCTGGTCGATAGTGTATTTCGTAGTTGAAAGAGGCTAATTCCGTATACCATCGAGCATGTTTTCGATCCATGACCCTTGCATCTTTCCAATACTGCAGATTCCTGTGGTCGGTATATATGAGAACCGGAATCTTCATATCCTCGAGATATAATCGCCAATGCTTTAGAGATTCTACGATCGCTAGTAGTTCCTTGTTGTAAGTATCGTAGTTTTGTTGTGCTGGGTTAAAGCTTTTTGATAAGAAGGCGATGGGATGTAGTTTCCATCTTCCTGGTATTGGCTGAGGATGGCACCTAGAGCTACGCCTGACGCGTCTGTTTCTAGGATATACTGTTTGTCAGGATTTGGGTGCGCTAGAACTGGTTCTCTTGTTACGGCATCTTTGATAGCCTGTATTGCTTCTTGTTCAATGTATGTCCATTTCCAGGGTTTCCCTTTTTGTGTAAGGTCGTGTAACGGTCGAGCTATTTCGCTGAAGTCCGGGATGAATTGTCGGTAGAAGTTGCAGAATCCCAAGAATGCTTGATTCTGTTTCACGGTTTTTGGGATTGGCCAATCAATGATGTCCTGTACCTTGCTTTTGTCCATGGAGATTCCTTCAGGGCTGATGACTAGCCTGACATAGTCTACCGTGGTAACCCTAAAGCGGCACTTCTTTGGTCGGACGAATAGGTGGTTTTGTTGAAGCCTTTCCAAGACTGCTTGTATGTGTTCCGTGTGTTCTTCGTTGTTCTTCGAGAAGATGAGGATGTCGTCTAGGTAAACGATGACAAATACTCCTCTGAAGTTGGCTAGTATTTCGTTCATGAATCACTGGAAGATGCTTGGCGCATTTTTGAGACCGAAGGGCATAACAACATATTCGAATAATCCCTCCTTGGTGCGGAAGGTGGTTTTCCATTCGTCTCCTTCTTTGATGCGTACGTTGTTGTATCCCCATCGTAAGTCTAGTTTGGTGAACACCTTCGCTTCTCATAGTTGTTCGATTAGATCTTCAGGGAGAGGTATTGGGAATTGGTCGCTAATGGTAATGTCATTGATCTTTTGATAGTCCGTTACTAGTCACAGGGAACCGTCCTGTTTCTTGATGTAGAAGCATGGAGCGGCGATTTCCGATTTGCTGGGTCTGATCTTTCCATCTCGTAATTCCTGTTCTAGGAATTCACGAAGTTGTTTGGCCTGGTCTGGAGACATGGGGTATGGTTTTGCCGGTCGTGGAAGTTTTGCTTCTTCTTTGAAAACTATTGCGCAGTCATGATCTCGATGTGGGGGTAGTTCCTTGAATTTTTCGGCATCGAAGACATCATGGAAATCGGCGTATTCTGGTGGGATAGGGGTTTCGTCTGGGATTTCTCCTGCTGCTTTTCCTTGTTCCATTCTGAAGCGTATTTCCATGGTTTTCCAGGAGATGTCTGGGTCGTGTTCTGTAAGCCATTCTTTTCCTAGGATTGCGGTTGTGTCCCCTAACGGCATTATGCAGAAGCAGCTTTTGAAAATATGTCCTTTGAGGCTGAAAGTAATGGTGGTGTGGAAATGTATTTTTTGGGCGGTCTTGTTTCCGTCTATGGCAATGACGGTCCGGGGGTGTGTGAGTTTGATTACGGGAATGTTTTTTCTTCGTGCATAGGTGATGTCGATGAAATTCCGAGAAGATCCTGAGTCAATGAGAGTGAGAGTGGGTTCCGTGATTCCTTCGATCATGATGTAGCAGTGGGGATCATCTTCAGATTTCTTTAGATAATATACATGCTGGACATCACAATCTAGGTCTTCCTTGCCTACAGACACGGGCGCAGTAGGCTGTATTAGTTTCCTGACTCCAAGGCTGTGGACTCATCATCTTTTCCTGGTTCCTCGACGTGTGCCTCCTTCGCTTTTTCCCTTTGTTTGGAGCCTTCCTTTGGAGAGTCATTTCGAGTACTTTGTCCTCCTTGGGGTTGATCTTCTTTGTGATACCCTGAACGGCAAGCCCCTATAGCGTGTCCTAGTCGCCTGCATTTGAAGCATCTTCCTTCCCTTCTCCTTCGCTCGATGGTTTCCTTTGGCATGGTTTGGCTTTGTGTTTGCGTTTGACGTGGATTTGGAACTGTGGCTGTTTTACCCTTTGTTCGATTGTCTTCGATGTTACAAGTTGCGAAAAGGATGTCATCGGTGCGGATAGCATATTTGATCCATTCCTCGAGGGTTAAGGCAGATACGTCCTGGAGTACCGTCATCCGTAATAGCTCTCTTCGGATGGTGTTTTTTAGTCCTGCCTTGAACTGGTCGATGAGTGCCTTCTCGTCCCATTCGAGCTCGTCCATAAGGATTCGGAATTCGGAGGCATATTTGTTTGCCAATTTGGTTTGTACTAGCTTCTGGATATTCTCTGTGGCCCTTTCTCGTTTGATGGGATCTCCGAAGGCTAGGAGGAAAGCTTTCTTGAAGTTGACCCATGAGGCTATAGTTTCATGTTCGGTCTCTTCTAGAACCTTCTTGAGAAGGGGTTTTGCCCATTGTGATGCAGGTCCTTCCTTCATGTTGGAGAGTGTAGTGGAGATTTTCTTGGGGTCCGGGAAGGCCCTGGGATATTCGAGGAAGTAGAGTTCCATCTTCATTAGGAAGTTTTCCACCTCGCTATCTTGCTTCTTTCCCTCGAAAGGTTCTGGTTTCTTTGTCTTGGCTCCTTTTGGAATGCGTTCCTCTTCCAGGGATCGGGACCTATTTGTTCTATCCCTTCTTGGTCGTTGTGGGGTTCTGGAGCGAGAGTGACGACTGTCCGGCGATCCAGGAGGACTTGGTGACTGTTGTGGGCGGCGTATGTTTCGTTTAGTGGATTGGTCTACAGGGGGTTCGATAAAGGGTACGTTGTCCATCTTCTGGGTGAGGCGTTCTTCTAGTTGATCGATTCTTCCGTCGAGTGCTTGTACAAGTTCTCGGGTTAACTCTCTGTCTTTCCTTAGTTCAGTTACTACTTCTGTGATGGACCTGAGGACCGTGTTTGTTCCTCGTTGTAGGTCGTTTACCCATGCTGGTACCTCCTGAATAACATTCCGAATGGTCGTTGTTTGGGCTTGGGTTCGAGCCCTTTCTTGATCAACCAGATTTCGGGCTGCCTGTGTTGCTTCTGTCTGGATCTGTTGTACAAGCCAGGCTAGTTCTGCTGCTCCGACGTCAAAGGCGATTTGACAGTTACGGATTTCCTCAGTGTTCTGTGTGATGGATTCGATGTGTCTTCCACTCAAGACTTGATGGGTAACTTCTGGTAATAAGGGGCGTAGGGTGGCTTGAATTAGGGCAACAAATCTTCGATAGTCGGGGTCGGCTTCTAGGGCGGCTATGTCGAATTCTGGTTGTCAGCATACTGGTGCTCCATATGGCGGGGGGACGACCTCCGGGACCTCTGGAAGATTGGGCTCAGGGTCAGCGGGAAGACGTGTGGCTGGTTGAGGCTGAGTCGGTACTGGTTCATGCTCATCCTTGCTGTCGCTGAGGGTGAGTATTCTCAGTTGTTCCTGAGGAAGGGGTTCCTCTGGTCTTCACGGCGTGACTGCTGGCGTATTTCGACGAGATCGGACTGGGAGATGTATTCCAGTGAGGCAGTTGTACTGCATTTCTTCTCCCTCTGGGATGAGGATGGCTCCTGCTCCCACTGCCATTTCTTGTTCTGGTCCGACGCTCGGTCCGGGGACGACTCATACCACCGAGGGTTGTTCGATGTGGATGGTTTGGTCTTCTTCCTCGGGGAGTCCTCCGGGCATTGACCGTTGTGAGGATCTTGAGATTCTCCCGGCGTCACCAATATCTTGTTCAGTAGGTGTGGTGGGTGTCGATCCTTGCACCCCGGTGAAAGTTCCTTCAACAGCTGCTCGAATCCTTGATTGATACCGAGTCCCATAGTTATGTTGTGATCCTGTGTTGGATCCGTGTTCTGACATATTTGCTTTGACTTCCTTTGGGGAAAGGATAGCCACGGAGTTAGTTCCACATTCACCGTAGAAGCTTGCTTCACAATGTCATGACCTGTCAGGACGCGAGTTGGTAACGATATAACCAGCGAAAGTGGACGTGTGATCGATCACGTGTCCTTGTTTACTGGTGGCAAACCAAGGTAGACGTGTGCGCGTTCGTGATCTTCGAGTGGTGTACTCGCCACGAGATACGGCGACTTGGCGAGAAGGAGATGGTGTGTCGGACAAGGGAGGCTTGTGACATATAGATGAGTAAGGTTCCTAGAACCCCTAACGAGTAAAGTGGAGTACGAGATAGAGTGAAGGCGAGGTGTCGTGCTTCCAGTGTGAAGTCCTGAGAGGGACTCTAAGTGGTAGAGATGACAAGGTGAAGCAAGCTGGAGTATCCAGGCTTGTGCACCACTGTATTTATACTACGTACATGAGTGCGAGTCATACAGCGTGAATGGCAGAGGCTGCGCATCGGCACTAGATGCATGTACACCTGAGTCAAGCTGCGCAGCCGGGGCTGGCATGTACACCGAGTCAAAGTCTGAGAAGCCGAGAAGACACACGCGGCCTAAAGCCGGTGGCGAGGAGGCCGAGCCACAAGAAAAGTTGGGGGTGAGTACACGAACTCCTGACATCATGACCTCTCCATCGCCTACCTGCCTGCCTTTTCACACTCTCAGCCTGCTGCTTACCACTTGTTTGCCCAGAACCCCTGTTCACTTACCCACCCTCTCCCTCATGCACATTTCTCTTGCCCATGCTCACCTTACCCACTCTCACTCTGCCTCCCTTTCAATTTCCCCACTCTCCATGCCCATGTCTGCTACCCACCCAGCCCTCTACCAATCTCTCACCTATCACTCAGCACTTGTTTACCCAAGTCCAGTCACACCCACACTTGCCAGTGCACTTGCACCCGCACCTACCATGTCCACCCACTCTCTACCCTGCACACACACATTGTCTCATTTACCCTCACTTGTCCACTGTGTTGTGCTCTCCTGTGCTCACCCAAGGACACACTCTGTCTTGGCCACACCAGTGCTGGCCTGCCCATTGTCCACTTCAGCTTTCCCACAGAGGGCACACTTGCACCTCTCGTGCATGCCCATGTGCTCGCTTGCCTGCCCCCACCCTCTCCTTCACATGCACCTCATCTTGCTCACCCTCACTGGTTCACCTTCTCTCACTTGTGTGCCCACCACTGCCCAGGCTCTCACCCTTGTCCTCACTCTACCTCCTGCCCACAGTCTAGTCCCCGTGTCCCACCCCCAGGCTTGCCTTGATTGCCCATGTCTGCCTTGCCCACCTTCGCTGTCATACCACCTATATGTATCACCATGGTTGATTTTGAATATTACTTTATTACTTCATGTTTTCCCCTGTGTAAAGAGCTTTACACTCTGATACACTCAAAACATTACTCTGATGCATTGTTAAGTAATGAAATATAGCTAAGTGGACATGGGCCTATATGTGGACACAAAAACAAACAAACTCTTATAACCATGCCCACAAGATATTCCAGGTCTGGCCAAAATCTGCCCAGTGACCTCATCATGTCTGTCATGGGTCAATTTCACCTACTTTAATCACCCCACACCAGCTGAAATCCAAAAGTGGTATCTTGTATAACAACTATTGATGTAATGCAAACTTGCATGGCGAATCCAAATCCATTGAAAAACTGGATATATGCATGTGTTTGTGCTTGTGTGTGCTTTCTGTGCATATATCCAGTTTCTCCAACGAATTCAGACTCGCCTCACAATTTCTTGTGGGAACACCTGCGAAGTTCCCCTGTTACATCACTAATAACAACAATACCTTGGTTTGCAGCTGTTACAATGACAATACTGCCACTATTGTATTGTTACAAGAAGTATTGTCATGAAAACATTCTGCTGGCCTCTTTTCACCAGTGGTGCTACAAATGTTGAAACTATTTGGGTAACACCATCTTAAGCTTGTGTCTCTTGTATACACTGTTCAAAACCATATGATCAATTGCAATTTCACAAAATACAACCCAGATATACAGCTAACGACGGGCTAATGCTGAGGGTTTTACAGTTCTTCCCGAGCTGGTCTTCCTCACCCCAGATACCCCCACTTCCGCCTTGTTTGCAGCCACCCCAGAAGTCCCAGATCCTGTTGCAACATCACTCCCCCCCTTCTTCCCAGTCTGCTTCTGCTTCTTAGGTGACTTGATCTCGACTGATAAAGCCAACCCAGAAGTCTTTTGCTTCACAATTGTCTTCCCCATTTTGCCCTGGGGCTCTTCAGGTTGGTCATTCAGTGGTGAATCTGCATGAGCTCTCATTGGCAACTCTGACAGATCATCGCCAACCTTGCCAGCTGCTTACCGCCTCTTCACACGACCTTCAACAACACATTGAGCTTAGTGTGCTCAAACCAAACATGCGTTACAATGTACCTTTTGGTCCTTTCTGCGACTGCTTCACAACTGCATCATCCTCCTCTCCAGGAGACATGTCATTGATCTCAATATTGCCAGGTTTCCCGACCATGCTAGCCACTGGCTGCTTTGGTGCACGAACTTCGAAAACCAGGTGAGGTTAGTAGTATAATTCAACATATTCACAACAAACCACCCTTTGGCCCTTTCCGTAATAGCACCATGGCCCTCTTATCCTCCTCTCCAGGAGACATTTCATCGATCTCAATGTCGTCAGGTTCCTCTTCAAGCAATGTTAATCACACATGAGAATTTTATTAACATTAAGCTTACTCATTGTTGCATCTTCACCAGAGTCTGCATTAGACTTCTCCAACATATTCACATGTCCTATCACCAAAAGAAAATCCTGTTAATCCATAATCAATGTAGCTTACCCTCAAAGAAACATACCCTCAGCTATTCCAGCTGCTTCCAGTTCTTGGTTGGGCTCTGTCCCACAATTTGAAAGTTCTGCAATTGCACCTTAGCAATGCATTGCGTAGTGCACCAGGTCTAATACTCACCATTAAGCATTGACGACACATGTATCTTGTCAGGGTTGCTCCACTGGTACCATACAGCCATTGGAACAGGGGACTTCTCAAGGTCCTTGTGGCGTGCTGTCCATGTCTTCATGCAGGTCTCTTGGTGCCACTTGCCAAGTGTGTCCACATCGTCACTCCACTGAACAATGGTCTTGGTGACCACCTGGAGCAGTTTAAACTCGAAGACCTTGTTGTCATTCTCCCATCCAGCTGGAAGGTCTTGATGATAAGCATATGATGCAGTGCCAAGGTCATGCAGCTCCTGGTAGGTGAACTGGACTCAGAACACCACTCGCTCAACACACCTTAACAATTGGCTCAAATCAGAGTGGGTGTCTGAATCAGCTGGAGTGTCTTGTAGAACATCATGAATCAGCGCTGTAAGCTGGAACATGATGCGCATGAGCTCCATGAAGCAGGCATACCAAAATTGGTTTGTTGGCCACTGCTTCTTGGCATGAATCCAGATAATACGTTGCTTGAGCAAAATGGCAACAAGTGGTTTTGCTGTCATAACAGACTTGATCGCCATATGGTATGCATCGATGTCATCCTCAGGCAAATACATGGGCTGTGGGGAACCAAAATATGCATGAAGCAAGTCGCAACACTGCTTGACCTGCACTTCAGCATACTCCTGGACCTTTTCCAGTGTGCCAGACCAAGCACTGACTCCTTTTGTTCTCGAAAGTGGTCCCAGAGGATGGTTATCCAGGACGAACTCTGAAATGGGGCCTCCACTACATATCCTCTCACAGTGGAAGCCTGAGGATCATTTTGTAAGTGCAAGTGTTCTGACTATTTAGATAATATACGCACCTTTCGCCATTTCATAGCCTTCTTTGCTAGAGCGCATCCCCACCTTGAAAATCTTCTGCCCCAGGACGTCCTCCACTGGATCAATGTTTGCCAGAAAGCCCAGCCCAGCCCCAACACACTCACCCCTCGCAATGCCCTTCCCCTTCCTGACTGTTCATTTGGCCAACTTCATTCTTGAACACCCCTTCAAGTCGCCCTTCCCAGCATCATCGTCAACTGGCTTGAACTGGTCCTCATCCTCACCCTCATCATCTGTGAGGCTCCAACTGGACCCTGTGTTGCTCTCCAGGTCGGCACCATCAAGGGCAAAGTGTGAGACGCCCAGCATGCGGGGACAAAGGGTGGGGTGTGATGGCCCCGCAGTTGGTTGGTTCTCGGGTGTGGGATCATTGGGGGTGGTCCTTGTCCCAGGTGTACCAATAGCAGGCATATATCGCTCATCATAGGTCATTTGGAGAACCTCAATCAAGTGTTGAATCGAATCCGACCATGCATCAAGACATTTAAGAGTGTTCTTCCAGTCATTTGCTGAAACAGTATCGGTGCACAGATTTTCCGGCCAAGAGCAGGGAGGCTTAACCTTCCCAAGAACTGCGCCAATGTTGAGGATAACTAGCAGAAAAACTTGAATAAGCCAGTTGAGACCATGAGGACCACATATAAATGTCTTGCTCTCCTCATGGATCAGGTAGCACTCTGTCAGGACTTGGTACACCCATGTCTCAAACCAGGCAAAGGTCGAAGACAGTGGGGCAAGGTATTGAGTCTTGAAGTAGTCATCTGGGAGCTTGAATGCAAGAAAGAAATTGATGGGATCGGGAAGATTTGCCAGTTTTTCAGGAAGAACAGTGGGCATCCCCACAACAGCAGACAACGACTTGGGCCTCTCAGCCCAGAGTCCGTAATCGTCCTGGGACAAAGATTTGCAGTCAAAAATAACTCAGGAAATATTATAATTCAACGACACACCTCAAACGGCAGAAGCGCATATACCCTATTTGTTCTATCCATGACAGTCTTCACCTGGCGCTTGTCCTCCTCTGAAGCATTGCTCATGAGCCCAAGAATGAGATCTTGCTCCTCTTCTGAGAGGCCAGACTTCGGATCAGTGGCTCCCCCAGTTGGTAAACCAAGCCAATGAGGCTTCACATGACTTGTAGACTCAGCCTCCTGCTGAGCAAGATATTCTAGATAGGCTTCTGCTCATGCGGGATAAGTGATTTGCCCGCCGACCTGGCAGCAGTCAAGCCAGCCATTGTACTCAAGCTCCCAGCAAGCTGTTTGGCCCTTCTGGTATTCTGACTTCTTAATCACCTGGTTCATGCGAGGAAGCAGTTTGAGGGAGGTAGTTCGAGTCTTCTTAAAGCAAAACCAAGTTGATGAATCACCCAACATTTTCCGTGGACGCTGCATCCATTCAATCCAGATATTTGCGTATTTGAAGTTCATGAGAGTGGGCTCGATCAGGGGCTTGCCTTCAGGTTGTCGCTTCAACTCAATGAATTGCTTGTCCCCTTGAGCTGCTGCACGATATAGTTCTGACCACAGTATCAGGCTTTTGCCTCCATATCAGTCTCAAATGTAAAGTTAGTGTTGCACATGATTGGGTTTCAAAAGAAAGAGAGAAACAGAACTCACGGTAATATCCAGTTGTGTCACGACCTATCAGGACGCGCACTGAGACGAAAATATCCGGCGAAGGCGGAAGTGCGATCGATCACGTGTCCTTGTTTTACCGGTGGCAAACCAAGGTGGACGTGTGCGCGTGCGTGATCTTCGAGTGGCGGAGTTGCCACGAGACACGGCGACTTGGCGAAAAGGAGATAGTGTGTCGAACGATGGATGCCTGGGACGAGTAAAGTAGAAGGTTTCCTAGGATCCCTAACGAGTAAAGTGGTGTACGAGAGACGATTGTGACTAAGTGGCGAGCTTCCAGACTGAAGTCCTGAAAGGGACTCTAGAGTGTAGAGACGACAAGGTGAAGCAAGCTGGAGTATCCAGGCTTGCGCACCGCTGTATTTGTACTACGTACATGAGTGCGAGTCATACAGCGGAATGGCGGAGGCTGCGCATCGGCACAGGACGCACGTACACCTGAGTCAAGCTGCGCAGCCGAGACTGGCGCGTACACTGAGTCACAAGTCCCAAACACCGAGAAGGCACACGCGGCCTAAGGCCGGTGGCGAGAAGACCGAGCCACGAGAAAAGTTGGGGGTGAGTTCACGAACTCCCGACATTCCCCCCCCAAAAGTGATCGTCTTTAAAGACAGACCCAAGGAAAGACGATCACAAAAAAAGAAGAAAGAAAAAAAGCGTATATACAGAAGGCAAAAAAAAGTTCTATCTAAGCCACTTGGGTGGCGGCCCATTGTCCGCCTAGCTAGTTTCCAGGGGCCCATCTAGCTAACTACTGGTTAACCCTTTCGGGTAGCCCGCACTCGTCCGGCCTACTCGGCTCGTTCTTCGGGCGTCTCGTCAAGACGCTCCCAGGCCTCGTACTCTGTCGCCCATCCCATGTTCCGGCTCCAGGAGTAGTGGTCGAGCCATTCGAAGAACTGGTTCTTCGACATCCCCTTTCGGAAGAGGAGGTTGGCGACCTGATCCCTGGAGAGCTCGCTGACCCGGTCGTGGTAGGTCTCGGGCACCTTGGCGCGCCACTCGCGCACCGCGTCCACGATCCACTCCTGCATGCGGTCGGTTCGCACCCACCAGGTCCCGTCGGCTCTCCACTCGATATCCGGGAACTGGCCTTTTGACTTGGTGACCACCCCGTAGACGGAGTCGCCGACGCACCGGTTGGCGACGTAGAGCTTGGTCCGCGACATTTGCCAGGCGTTGTTCGGCCTTGGCCCGTCTCCCACCCACGCGAGGGGGCCAAATTTGGGGTGGTGCAGCGTGTTACCGCTGAGGTCGCAGCCGGTCCGCTCGTGGATCGGGATGTACCGCAGGTCGCAACCTGGATCGAGCTCGGCGGCGTAGTCGAGGGCGTCCGAGAAGTTGTTGATCTTCCGGGTATCCCGGACGTATTCCCCCACGCCATTTGCTCGCAGTCGCCCGCACTCCTCCCGCACGATGATGTAGTTCCCCATGGGGACGATGGAGACCTTGGCCTTGGGGGCCCACTGCGCCCGTTCCCAGGCGCTGGTGTTGGCCCGGGCATGTCGCACCTCGGGGTTGCGTCCCCTTCGCCCGCTGCCGGCAACTGTAGCGTAAGACTTGACGGCGACCATGTTTTAGTAAGGGGAGCTGGGTCTGGAGCGGGAGTGGAGGAGGTGGTGAGGGTGATGTCTGGACTGGCTCTCCCTTTCGCTTTCTTATACCCCAGGGGAAGCGGTGCGTTGGGGTATTTCTTTTGTAGGTTGTGCATGGCGTGCTTGACGTCCGCGAACTTCTCTGCTGACTCCCAAGAGTTCTCGCTCGAATCATACCCCTCCCATTTGATTTCGTATTTCAAACCTTCCTTTGTCTGTTGCCATCCCACGATTTCCTCCACGCGGTATTCTTCTTCTCCGTCCTTCGTAACAATCGGCGGTGGTCGGGGTTGGATGCGATTGAAGTGATCCTTGCGCACCGGAGTAAGTAGTCCGACGTGGAACACGTTGTGTATCCTCATCGTTCTCGGGAGTTCCAGCTCATAGGCGTGGGACGAGATCTTCCTTGTTACCTTAAAGGGGCCTGCCTGTTTCCTATCAAGCTTCTTCGAGGGTCTCATGGTTCGTATATTTCGTGTGTCTAGCCAGACCCGTTCCCCCGTCTGAAAGCTCAGTGGTTCGTTTGGCTCCTTTGTCTGTTGCTCCATTTTGGCCCTTGCTTCGTCCCATATTCTCTTCATGTGATTTGCGATGTCGTTGGCACGCGGGCTATTGCCCTGCTGACTCGTGATTTCCCATGTTGGTGACTGTCCGTATAGGGTTTCGAAGGCTGATTGTCCGGTCGCGGTATTGACATGGTTGTTATGACAAAATTCTGCTATAGGTAACCATTTCAACCAGTCGTCCTGTTCGTAGTTGCAGAAGCCTCGTAAATAGTTTTCCAGCCACTGATTTGTCCTTTCGGCTAGTCCATCTGTTTGGGGGTGATAGGCGGTGGAAAAGCGCGGTTCGATTTGCAACCTCTCGTAAAGGGCTTTTAGGAATTTACTGTTGAATGATGGCCCTCGGTCAGAGATTGTAACTTCCGGAAGTCCGTGGTGTTTGAAGACCTCTCGCGTAAAGACCTCCGCTAGTTCTTCGGCGTCCATACTTTCATTGCACGGAATGAAGTGGGCTTGTCTTGAGAAGCGATCTACGACCACTAGGATACTGTCGAAGCCCATAGAGGGCGGAAGCTTTACGATGAAGTCGTAATTGAGGTGTTGCCAGGGTCGTTCCGGTAGTTCGATGTTCTTTGCGGGAGTGCT
>WSTK01000881.1:0-12905 GCA_019616945.1 Ceratobasidium sp. 414 | reverse complement strand
ACTCGTCTTCTTTATTGGCAGAAGACTTACAAGCGCAGTACTGTGCCAGTCTACTGCCATTCACTGCTGTATGACTCAGATGTACTTAGCTAGTATAAATACAGCAGTAGACAAGCCTGGATTCTCCAGCTTGTTCTACCTCGTCACATCCTTATCATCACCAGTTAAGCTCTGCCACCTGGGTACCCTCCCAAGGGACCCAGGATGGTCCTTCACTTATCACCTTCCCTTTCACTACTAGCCTAAGTGTCTGCCACCTGGGTACTCTTCCTTAAGGAGCCAGACTATGACATCTCACGGCAGGCCAGCACACAGCCACTTCACGACCTCGTCTCGCGGCTCAACACGCCCCGTCACCTCAGCTAAAGAGTGATGCTTGCACATATACCTAGCTTTTCGACTCGCAACCCATCAAGGCTCGTCGCACCATAGTACCTCTAGACCTTGGTGCTCCAGCATAGAGCTCAAGGGAGCACCAACATTCGTCTTCCTGCAGACTTCCGAGCTTGCACCCCATCGTGTGGCGACAGGTCGCGACAAACAAAATGGTGTGGTGTGATTTAGCCCTTTGTGTGATGATAGGGCATATGGTACTCCAAAAGGAGGGACTAGGATGCAAGTATTTGTAGGGCACCCCTTATCATGTCCCACCATGGTTGCCGAACCACCAGTGCAGAATGTTCCATGCATTACCCAGGCAATATATGGTTGCCAATATGTCATCGACAGCCATAAATTGCTGACCAGAGCTTCCTTGAAGCATAAAATAGTCAAATGCCACAGTCGATACTAGCAATGGAAAGAGCAGGTGTTTTCTTTATCCAGACAGTGTTGTAGAATTTTTGGGCACCTGCCGCTTTGCCCTAAATAAACTTTTGTTCGACCACAGCCAGACCCCATGACAATATTAGTGTGAATTGCATGATGTATAGCTTATTAGGGTTTCAGGTGACACTAGGTCTGGCATACTAGGTGGATATTTTAACAGGCAGCTGCAGCAAGTGCCAGTGTGTGCTGGTTTGAGTCTTGGGATATCCACAGGTCTCAGGCCTCTTCACCTAAGGTGGTACCAACCTTGTTGAGTAATTAAGACTGTGAACTGCAGGAGCTCTTGAAGAAATGGCCACTCACCATAAACTAAATCCTGGAGCTCCAATTGACATGCTTCACCCACAAGAAGTGGCACCTACAACCCCCCTATCTGTGAGACAGAGCATTATCAGTGTATTCAATGGGTCCTGGCCCCAGATTTGTGGTTGGGTTACCCTAACAATGCGAACTGGGAGAGTTTCATGTAAAAGCAATTGCGGCAATGTAGCTGCAAGGGGACCAGTCAAATAGTTTCTGTAGAGGACTTCTCAACTAGAAATAGTTGATGAACTATCTGTGTTGCATGGTCAAATGTGTTTGCCGCAAAAAGCTAGGCTGCCCTAGCCCCTACCACCATGTCAAAAGCATGGTGCATAGGGTGTAACCCATGATCCCGAAATATTATTATAATGCAATGGCAAATTTTGGATGAATTGGCATGTTTGCATCACAGGATATTGTGCCACATATTTACAGTATTCCTGTCAACAAGAGCCTCCTTTAGGCACAAAAACATTCTCCAATTCCAGGATCTTCTTGTTGTGTTTCGGACAATTGATCAGAGGATTGTACTTCACACAGACTAGATTGTACAATCTAACTACACATGCAACAACACTCACTAACTGCAACATTATTCTAATGACAATCAAGTGGAGTTCAACCTCTTTTGCCCGGAGCTACGCATTTCATATCAGCTTTCATCAGACTTGAACACTTCAAAGCCTTTTCCATGTACATGTGTGTGCTAAAACTAACTATGCAGTCACTGACATTGCTGGAGCAGCACGTCACAATGCCCATAAATGCTCTTGTGAAGACACTTTTACTACCCCTTGCCAATCCTAATGTCACTCTCAGCAGCAACGTATTCAAGGTCTTGCCATGGATGAACAACAGGTTTCGGGAGGTTTCTGGTCTCAAACTGCTCAAACCTGTTCAAGAGGACACCAATGCTGATGATGCAGGAGGAGATTTGCTCGATGAAGAACTGCAATATGTTGATGTCAAAGACAGGTTTGTTTTGACCGAGGGGGCAACGAAGGCTCTTTCTGCCCCCGAACATGCCTTCTTCACACTGAAAGCACATGTTATTATTCACAAATTCTTAACTGAAGTTCAGAAACTCACACAGCAACAGTGAGAAGAGGCAGCCAGCCAACCGCGCATGAAAGGCTGAAAGAAGGTCCAGGATCCCATGAAGGACAGGTTCCTCACCCGAATAGTCAATGTTCCGGGCATTGAACACTTCAAGGGTGCAGTCATTGCAATGCTCAACAAAAGTGGCAGTGTTATGTCTGAGGTCATCAGCCTGATGGGAAGTGCTGGAAAAACCCTGGCCCATGCTTGGCGTGATCAAGTGTACAGAAAGCCGCAGCCAACGAGGTCCAAACCCTCCAATACCGACAAGGAGCTAGTAAGACCTTGTGCTTTATTTGATGCCGAAAGATGAACTTTAATGTTGTGTTCTCTGTTTGCAGGAAGAGATTTTCAACGCAAACAAGCAGAGTTTGGATTTCACACCACTGTTCTATGGTAATTACGTCCAGGGTGTTATAGTCAAACCATGTTGCAGTTCATCTGTTTGTAGATGAGGCCTTGTCCAGATTGAGTGATATGGTTGACCCAGCCTACTCTGTCATGGTCGACTGTCTGCTCCGAAGGGCTTGGGAGAGGCTACAAAGGTGGACGAAAAAGGCATTGGAGACTGGGGTGAAAAAGAGTGGGTGGTATGCCAATGCACTTACAGGTACCCCACCTTGCACATGCACTTCAACACCATTTTGCTGACAAGTACAGGTATGCACAGCTGCACAACATGACCCCACTCCACAAGGCCTACAGGACACTGCTTATTTTTTCAAAGAGTGGAAGTCCTACACGACAATCACGGGAGAAATCATGGAGCCAGTGTTCCAACAACAGGAATGTGATATGGACAAACTTTGGGAGGACCTTGGGTTCACACATGGAACAGGTGGGGCAGGTGAGTCGAGGCACCAACTTGTCCTAGAGTGTGTGCCTTATGTTTTTGACACCATGTGCAGTGGAACGGAAGGCACGCAAGTGAGCTCTGATGCTGTTGGTAACCAACACAGAGATGGAAGCTGTGTACTGGGACTACCTCAGCAAGTTCGACTTGGAGAACGAAGAGTGTGCCATAGTGGAGCTCACCAACACCATCCAAGGCCTCAACAAAGACAAAGACAACGCAAACACTGACCTTCTTCAAATGATTTCAGGTGAAGACCTCAGTGTCACAGAGTTCTCCAATACACCTATTGAAGAACTCTTCTGCCTGCTTGGCCTTGAGAGTGTTGAAGGCACCAAGACTCTGCCTATGGCAAGTGAGAACATGATGATGCAGTGGCACCAGCTCATCGACATCACGACTATGCTCAAGTGGATGTTTACCCCATGACTCGAAATGCGCCCCCAGCCCACTCTACTCTGCAATGACATCAGACTTGGCAAGACGGCACAAATAATCAGTGTCATCATGATGATTTCTCACATTGTCAACCTTCAAAAGGCAAACAAGCCCCTCCCTCCTCTGTTGACCAGTGAGTTACTGCATCATGTGCCGGTGTGGTGTCTCATTGCATCATCCAAACAGAGTCGTCTAGGATATATTTCGCAGGCTGTGAGAACATAGAAGAGCTACCTTTGGTGATTGTTGCACCAAACACACTAACAGCACAGTGGTGTGAACAGTTCAAGCATTTCACTACTTCTGCCAGTTTCCATTGTCATTTTGTATTCAAGGGAGCAGTACACTCACAATCAGTTTTTTGGCAAGAATGGAGTGTGGCAAACAAGCATTTCGGGCGCCAGGCGCCCCCGCCATTTGGTGCTGATGGTGTTGTTCTCAGTAAGCCTTCGTTGTCGTTGTGTTTCTCCCTTTGTGGTTAAACTGAGACTGAAAATGTTGTGCTATACGGCCATGGCCAAGGCCAAGGACTGTTTGGAAGCCCTGCCAAAGGGTGTGGCTGTTGTGAGCTGTCGCACAGCCCCCAACTTTTCTCTCGGCTTTCTCCTTTCTGGGTGCCTATGGCCCCTTTCGTCTTGTGGCTTGGCGCCACTCAGTGGTTGACTGACCCGGGAATGGCGGTCGACTCACACATGTACGCGTGACTTGTCAGGTTGACTCGCCTGGGAATGGTGGTTGACTGTCGTAGATAGATGACTCACATGTACTTGCATAGTATAAATAGAGCAGAGAACAAGCCTGGCAACCCCAGCTTGTTCTCGCCTTGTCCCACTTTACCTTTGCACTAAGGGGTTAGCAACCCTCTTACTTAAGTCTTTCTCTCCAAGGGTCTCGTGGCTTAAAGGTACTTAGCCACTTGACCACCCTTTGTATCCCGTGGCACATCATCGCCAAGTCAAGTAACCTTTCGTGGCTTAACTATAAGCCTTATACGTCGTGTCCGTCTATCGTCCCAAGTCTACGAGGACCCCAGTCCCACCTTATCACGTCTAAAGGAACCTCCACGTCACACTAGTGACCCTACGGCGAAGGCTCGTAACAGTGGCAAACAGATATTGAATTTTCAGCAGGCAGACACTCAGCTTCAAACCTGGTATTGAACCCAAGTCGACCCTCCTTGACCAGTGTTTCCTGGCTTTCTGCAGTGACGAGCTTCATAACTTCCATAACTCCAATTATGCCCATCACACCATGCAGCTTATATCTGAAAACTCATTGGTGAGGATCGGAGCCACACCACACCTGTCTTCATGGGTTCAAAAGTGAGTTTCACCACATTATCACTCTACCACCATGCTTATTGTTGGTGTTGACTGAAACAGGACCTTGCCACACTAGGTTGGCTGCTAAGGCATGAGCCAATGATAGGTGAGGATGGCTACAGACTTAGCATGGATATGCTCAGCTCAGAGCAGAAGTGAAGATGCTCAAGCAGCAGCTCAAATCGAATCCGAACGACCTCGACACCAACAATAAAGACACCGATAATAAAGGCACTGATGGCAGTACTGATAAACATGATGATAATGACTGCGACCGTGGTGACCCTGACAGCCAACCTTCAGGCCCCAACACTCACAATGCCAGCCTGGCCAAAACGCATAGCCACGACTAGCTTGTGTGGCAACTCCAACCATTACATTCAACAGGAGGCCATAGTGTAGCACAGAAGGTGCTGCTGCTGATTGCGATTAGGAGAACTGGCTGGTCACATGCACCTGATGGCAACATGATACTCGATCTCAAGCCATACATTGAATCTACTCTTTGGTCCCTCTTGAAGCCACACAAGTGGGAGGTGATAGACAAGCTCATCGATGAAATGATGCAAAGCAAGCTGGATAGGTGAGTTGCACCACAGTGACTCACACTTATTTTCACAATGGTGTGTTGATTGATTTACTTATTACCAAACCTTTTACAGAGTTACTCAGAGAAGTTTGGGTAAGCTTGCCCATTTCCCTGATTGCTCAGTCCTTTTTTATGGGATCTCCAAAGGCCACCAGGACGTACTTTTTGAAATTGACCCATGACTTTAGGGCTAAGCGATTTTCATGGTCTAGGGCTTTGCGGAGGAGGGGTTTCACCCATTTGGATGCTTCTCCTTTGGCCATGTTGGCCAGGGTGGTCTTGATTTTTTGTATATGGTTGAAGGCCTCTGGGTAGTCGTCGAAGTACATCTCCATTTTCATGAGGAAGTTCTTGGCTTCTTGTCCTTGCTTTCCTTTGTATGGTTTTGGCTTCTTTGCTTTAGCCCCTTTCGGTATCTCCTTTTCTGGTTTCCGTGTGGAAGCCTGTAGGGCGAAAGGCAATTGGTCCATTCTTTGGCTTTGTTGTGATAGTGATTGGTTTGTACTCCTTCCCCTTGACTAGTTTTTTCATAACCCCTGCTCTATCTGGTTTATTCGCTCGTCTAGTCCCTTGATCATTTCATTATGGGCTTCTGTTTGCTCCCATACCTGCTGTACCTCCCACCTGGTCTTGTTGAGGAGTCCTGGCATATCTCGTAGTAGTTGTTCGATCTGTTTGATCCAGGGGGTGATTGATCCAGGGGGTGAGGTCTTGGATTATCCAATGTGTGTGGTAGGAGTTGGTGGCTGCTGTGTTAGCATCCTGCACAGCCCCTCCCAGGATCTCATTGAGTGCCTGTATTTGGTCACTCTGTTGTCACACTAGCTGGGCCATTCGAGCGCTTAGTCCCTCTATTCCTATTGCTCTTGGTGTTATGAGGGCTCAGATCTGCAGGAGTATGTTTTCATTAATTTGTTGCTCCATTAATGCGTAGAAGATGGCGATCTCTGCTGGGTTCCCCATAGCCGCTCCTCCTTCCAGAGCTGGTGCCAGGGGTACATATGGTGGGGCCGCTGGTTCCTCTATCCCTACTGCTGGAAGGGGGTGTGGGGTCGCCTTGGCGCCCCTTCTTCCTGTAGTTGCCTGTTCTGTACCCATGTGTGTGAGACTTCTGGTTCGCTTTCCTCCTCTAGTTCAGATGTGCTGGTATCTGTGGGTGTATGGGAGATGGTAGTCAGTCCCAGCATTCGTCTTCGGGAGGGTCTGGGGGTTGTGTTCCGGGGTTCCTCTGGTTGTGTGACAAGGGTTATGGTGGGTTCTTCAGGTTCTGGATTGGGGTGTCATTCTGGGGCCTCTGGTATTGGTCCTGCTTGACTGGGTAACTCACTAATGTGCACTTCTGATATGTCTTTCTCTGGTAGACCTCCAAGAACTGATCTCCTGGATGCCTGGGAGGCTGCTCATGATAGGATTACTGGTTCTCTTGGCAGAGGGGGTCTAGATGTTGCTGTCCTTGGTGGGTTCCTTCTTGGTTCTTCTTGATCAGCCATCCTTGTGTGTACTCTGGGGGTGTTAGGTAGTAGTCCTTTTTATTAATTTCCTTTTGCTCTGGCAGGTTCCAGAACTCGTGTTCCTTGGGGTCTTCTGCTTTCGTTGGTTTCATGTTCTCTGGGTTGCTTAGCTTGTTTCGCAATGTTACAAGCCTTCGCCTTAGGGTCACTAATGTGACATGGAGGATGAACTGATGAAGGTTCCTTCCAGATGTGGCAAGGTAGGGCTAGTGTCCTCAAAGACTTTAGACACTGGATGAACACAATGTACGAAGGCTTGTAGTCAAGCCACGAGATGTCCCTTGACTTAGTGACGAAGTGCCATGAGATACAATGGTTGGTCAAGTGGCTAAGTACTTTAAGCCACTAGACCCTTGAAGAGAAAGACTTAGTAAGAGGGTTGCTAGCCCCTTAGTGTGAAGGTAAAAGTGGGATAAGGTGAAACAAGCTGGTCCCACCAGGCTTGTTCTTTGCTGTATAAATACCTAACTAGTACAGGTGAGTCATAGCCAGCCGCCATTCCAAGGCAAGTCAGACTGGTACGTATGTCAGTCAACTGCCATTCCAAGGCGAGTCAACAGCCAACACATCACTGCCAAGCCCCAAGAGAAAGAAGAAAGGGGGCTGAAGTCACCCAGACAAAGGAAAAGTTGGGGGCTGTGTGCAGCTCACAACATGGTTGCTGCATTCCAACAAAGTGTCACCGGAAGAGCTATTGGGTGAGATCCTTGCCATTGTCAATGAGTTGGGGATTAAACCGAGGTGAGAAATAAAGACCCTGATGTTCCAATGTCTACCTGTTTAGGGGACACCACTGTCATCACCAATGCCAAAAGAAACTTTGGGTTGTGGCTTACACACTGTTCAGAAGACTATGGCGATCACAGACCAGGGTATGTATTGCTTGTCTACAGAACAGTATTCACATTAACGTACAGATCCCACTGAGGGATCCATTAAGCAGTCTGAGGTATGGCACGAGAACATCAAGTGCAACAAGCATGTATGAGAGCAAGAGGCCAAATTAGCCCTTGAAGATGAGGCTGATGAATTCTTGGAGGCTGCACGTCTAAGTCGTCCACTCAGGTTCGAAAACTGTGACTGCTCAGTCCTCTTCAACCAAGACCTTGACCACCAAGTCTATGCCAAAGACAGGTTCCAGCTCTGGTTCAAAAGCAGCTTCCAGCTCAGGTAATAAAGGTATTAATTTCTATTCTTAATCCACAATTGTTTGCTAATACATAGTTACAGGGACACAAGGCAGTGAATTGTCAGCCAAGGATGCAAAGTGTTGGGAACAACTCATTGATATGCTTGTTTGTTGTGGCAATTTTGATGCTGAGGACCTCAACACCCTTAAAATGGAGGTGTTGGAGAGGCTCTTCACGAGGGGCAAGTGTAACAGTGTGAAATCTCACACAGAAACTCCTGCCAAAACACCAGCAAAGAAACTGCTGCGAGCGAGGGGCCGCAAGCACACTGAAACCAAGGGGTGTGAGAGGGGCAAGGTAACTCGAACTGGGGAGCCAGCTTCGAGTTCCTGCGTGTATATATACTACTCTAATTACAAATATCGTATCAAATATGTAGTCCAATGCTATAACCAATATGTCCTTCCCGAACCTTCTGTGGAGAAAGGGATGACAGAGCAGGTGACATGGAAGCTGGGTAGCAGCTGGGGTAAGGAGCCCGACGCTTAGTCACGACATTATCCCCCCTTTAGTACTCACCTGGAGGTTCTGGGTGAGACTTTGGGGTGGTTTTCCTTGGCTGCTCTGAGGCGTTTCTGTTTGTATGCTCAGACCTCATCCTTTGCTCCTTCCAGTTCGTCTTCCCTGATCCACTTGTTTTCTTCTGGCCCGAACCCTTTCCATTTCACCAGGAATTCCCATTTTCCATGTTTCCGACGGCCATTGACAATCTCTTCGACCTCTTGGACGTTAAAGCCCTCTTCATCTGTTTCGCCCTCAGGGATGTTGGGTACTCATTCCAGATCACGGCGATATAGCGACAACTTGCCGGTGTAGACCACATCATGAATGGCCAGGGACTTCAGGAGTCGGAGCCAGTAGGCTAGCGGGGATATTTGTTCCAGTACTTCGTAAGGCCCTAAACCTCGGTGCGAGAGTTTTCCCGAAGGCCTTCCTTGGTTGATGTTTTCAGCATCTAGCCAGACCTTATCCCTGTTTCGGAAGGTAGGTGGGGTTCCTCCCTTGTTCACCATCATCCAATCTCTGGACACCTGGAGTTCGCTCTCAACTTCCTTCTGGACCCATTGGAGGTGTTCGATCCATTTGTCTACCGTGGGGTTACCGGAGTTTGTTTCTCCCTTGGGTGTGATCGAGGGGTGGGTAGCCATAGAGGGCATAGAACGGAGAGGTCCCAGTAGCACTGTGAGGCGCGTTGTTGTAGGTGAATTCTGTGGTGGGCAACCAATGCTTCCAGTCATCTTGTCAGTGCGAAACAAATGCTCGGAGGTAGTGCTCGATAGTTTGGTTAATGCGTTCAGTCTGGCTGTCAGTCTGGGGGTGGAAGCTAGTTGATAGGCGCGGTTCTATTCCTAGTCGTTTGTAAAGGGCCTTGGTGAACTTGCTTGCGAAAGTGGGTCCTCTATCCGAGATGATCCATTCTGGGGTCCCATGTAACCACCACATGTTCTCAACCATGATGTTTGCCAGTTGATCTGCGTCCATTGATTCCTGTACCGGGATGAAGTGACCCATTTTGGTGAAGTAGTCTATCACAACCAATATACTGTCGGATCCCTGGGAATTGGGCAGTTTAACAATCATGTCGTAAGAGATTGCTTCATACAGTTGAGTGGGGACGGGAAGTGGTTGCAGCGGTACTGGGGGCCCATGAGCGGGGCGGATCTGTTGGCAAGTATCGCATTCCTTGATGTACTTGTTCACCCAGGCCTTCATGGCTGGCCAGTAGTATTCTCGGCTGATGAGCTGCAGGGTTCTGGATTGTCCAGGGTGTCCCAAGGCGGGTGAATTGTGGAACAGCTGGGCCAATGTCCTTTGGATAATAGGCTCATCAGGTACCACGATTCGTCCTGGGTATCTCAGAAGGCCGTTTGTAAGCTGATATTCTTTGAACTTTTGCTGTACCGTAGCCGGTGCCTTTTCGGGGTTGGAACCAAGGTATGAGAGTATGGCCTCTAGACTGGTATCGTCAGGAGTCCTTTTGGGAATGGCATCGCGTATTTCTTCCTCCGAGAGTACTTCTTGGGCCACAGCGATGGTGAACTTTTCCTGGGGAATCATGATTTGGGAAGGCTCTACTCCTTTTGCAAAGTCAGCCCTCCAGGACAGAGCATCTGGTTTTGCAGATTGGACACCTGGCCTATATGCGATGACGAAGTTGTACGTGGCAATCTTCTGCATCCATCTCGCCTGTCAGCAGTTCAAGGTTCGTGACTGGGTCCAGTATTTGAGGTTGCGGTGGTCGGTGTACACCATGATCGGGTCCCTTGTTCCTTCTAGGAAGATACACCAATGCTCGAAGGCTCTGATAATCGCCAAGAGTTCCATGTTGTACATGTCGTAGTTGTGCTGTGCAGGGTTGAAGCTTTCTGACATAAAGGTGATGGGATGTAGGTGGCCATCATCTTGTCTCTGGCTTAGGATTGCCCCCATGGCAACTCCTGATGCATCTGTCTCTAGGAAGTAGGGCTTGGCTGGATCAGGATGCACGAGTACTGGTTTGGTGGATACAGCGGCTTTGATGCTTTCCACCGCAGCCTGTTGTTTCGCCGTCCAATCCCAGGTGTGGGATTTGGCCATCAGGTCATGGAGGGGTTGGGCGATCGAGCTGTAGTCCTTGATGAAGTGTCGATAGAAGTTTACAAACCTGAGGAAGGCTTGGGTTTCCTTGATGGTGTTTGGGATGGGCCATTCCACGATTGCTTTGACCTTCACTTCCTCCATAGATTGAGACTGTGCGCTGGAGCCTGCGTAGGACCTCAGACAAGTCTGGGGCATAGTGCAAGTGCTCAAGACATCGCCCCTCATATGGGCCGAGCACATGACGCCAGACTGTTGTTGCCTCGCTTCGTCCACAGCGCGAGCACTCAGTCGGCGTATCGTCCGCCTCTCCTAACGCTCGGCTTTTCATTACCAACCCACCCGCTGCTATGCCTCCCAGAAGGGTAGATCAACGCAGAAAATGCGACACCTGCAAATCACGCCCCAACGGAGTGTGCGACAGTGAATGGCCCTGTGTCTATTGTAGACAATTCGTCATCGAGTGCCATTACAACGGAGTCTACGGCGAACGCCAGGCCACCCCCAACCCGCAAATCCAACTGGTCGAGCCACCAGAGCGACAGCCATACCTCCACCGTGACGATCAACATAGGTTGGATCGGCCCCACAAATGTAGTGTACGTCTAGACCAATGCCCCCGGCACGAACAACACAATCATCGTGGACAACCAAACCACCGAGGCCAACCTGACCACCACGGTCAACCTGGACCGCGCAATCTCTGCGCAGAGCGCAGGAGGACCAGGTCACCCACACACCCATGCGACTGATCCCACAGCCGCGGCCGTAGCCAAGACCGCTATCACAGAATCGTTCGTTCACCAGAAGTTTATATCACGTTGACCGCCGCCGCCACAGATCCTCCAGCAGTCACAGATCCACACACGAATACAACCGCTACTGACAGCAGAGCCCACCCAAGACGTCAAGGCACCGCACTCGCTCACGCGACCGCTACCATCGGGAAAACTATTACGATTACAGCCCAGTGCGCCAAGACCACAGACGGCCACCCTCATGCAGCCCCTCACCGTGACGCGATACCAGGCGGAAGTCACCCTCCATGAAGGCCAACCGCTACCGCAACAGAGATGCACATCACTCTCCCGGCCCAGAAGATCGCGTCTCATATAACCGGACCGAACAATTGACAGGTGAGCACCCGCCACCACCTTCCGCCCACATCTGGACTGCAATAGCAGACATTGCTACCTGGCGCCATGCCCTTGCTGGTTATCCACCGTGCGCATCCACATCCTCGCGCCACATGTCATGTGCAAACCTACCCCTATGCAACGTACTGCATACTCACATCTGTGCTGTCGCAAGGGATTCCACATGACTACCACCCCGCGCGCGCTGTAGCGATGGCACATCTATTCGACCTGCCAGTCAGACACGCCTAAGCGTTACCGCCCCCACCATATCATATAAGATACATGTACCATTACACCTGCGCATGCCCAACACCATCGCATCATCATGTATCGGCTAGACCCCAACGTAATAGATCATCGTCACCATCTAACACCATCACCCATAGACATGTGTGTGGCTGTGAACCCAATCAAATTCAGACATCGTCCCGACATGGCCAGCGGCGTCCTCACCTCAGTGGATGCGATGATGGTGCCTAGATCAGTGCACAAGCTACTCGAGAAAGGCTTCCTAACCCACCTGCCATGGACCAACCTCACGGACAGAACATGCCTCCACGAGTTCAACATCATGCGCAACGAAGAGCAAGTGGTTCGAATTGGTCCAAACGGAATGGCCATTACAGCAGCACCCGACCTTCCGCCGAACAACCCAGACGAGAAGAACTTGTCGCTTGCAGAATATCTCCAAGCGTCCAAACGCTTCCTCTACCTCATCGCAGCATATCAACCCGACATTCTACGTTATT
Organism: Ceratobasidium sp. 414; assembly: GCA_019616945.1. Taxonomy (NCBI): domain Eukaryota; kingdom Fungi; phylum Basidiomycota; class Agaricomycetes; order Cantharellales; family Ceratobasidiaceae; genus Ceratobasidium; species Ceratobasidium sp. 414. Next base: position 308 of record WSTK01000881.1, on the reverse strand, counting down.
GGGATGCCCACGTGCAAATCGTCATGACGCACCCCCTACGCGACACGCACTGGCTGTTGGTCCTAGGTTACTGCATTTCAGTTCGAAAACGTTCATGTCACAAACCAATCGACATGAGCATTTACCAGAGGGACATTTTCAACGACATTAGGGAGAAAAACCGGGACAGCAAAGCCGGTGTCATGGATTCTGCGCCCCCGGCTGCGTCGACAAAGTCGTTTCGGCCTATCACACCAAATCCCCCACTTACATCGCTCGCTCCAAGGAGGGACAACCCCTATGCACCGCGAGCGCCGCCCACCGACCTT
>WSTK01000880.1:0-12929 GCA_019616945.1 Ceratobasidium sp. 414 | reverse complement strand
GTGTCTCTGCCCTGCTTCTGGGGCTGATACGTCAAAATTCGCGCTAAAATCACTATTTTTTCGATCGAAAGCCTACACGGCGTGAGAATTGCGGGCCCTCACTGGGTTGTTGTCTGTGAACTACACCGACACTGTTGGCCGACCGTGAGCGGTGATCATCACAAACCTTGCCACCATGACTGATTGCCTCGCTATATTAGGTTGACTGTTGGGCAAGAAGTATCGCGCAGCAACGTTACCAATGCCCCGGTTGTCCTGATTCGCGGCACAGCTGAAGCCGAGGCCGCCGCCGGCGGACCCTTCAATGTTACGAATATTCTGTACACCGTGCTTTGCTTTGATGGTTCGTGTCCTTGTAAGGGTTATCATCGCCAGCTCACATATTGTTTAGGCAACACCGCCGGCAGCTCCAACCCGAATGGCTATAACCTTCATTACCTTGGGAATAACCTCGGTATGTGTCCTGTTTTTAAAACGGAAGTAGCAACTGAGAACGTGTGTAGCTTATGGCGAAAACCACGACCACACTGTTACCCTCAACTCCACGGGGACCCCTGTCGTGGCATACGCAGGACCCAACCCTCCTTCTGGCTCTGGACCCCATCGCTAGTCAGTCCTCAATATTGTGCACGATCGGCCGAATGTTAACGGGTGTGTATACAGTATCTGGCTTGCTTATGCCCAACCAAGCAACTTTACTGCGCCGGCTACCCCAGCACCTGGAAGCGGGGTTGCACTCTTCAAGTGGGCCATTTTAGCTTTAAACGTATCTATGGGTTCAAGCTGACTATTGTACACGTAGCCTGACCCAATACGTTTCCGCTGCGAGGCTCGGCGGGCCTTTGGCTGGAACCTATTTCACCGTCCAAGAAGGTCCAGCGAACGCATCCGTCGCTGCTACCACCGCCGTAGACTCGACCACGCTCCCCCAGTATACCCCTACCTCTGCGTCGGGTTCAGCTGGTGCGTCGGCTACGTCTAAGCCGAATGGTGCTATCAAAGGTGCCGACTGGGCACCTGCGGTTATGGCCTTGGTGGGTGCTGCTGGGGTTTTCTTTGCACTTTAAGTCGACTTTGAGGCTTGCTGGATTTAAACAATTCTAAAGGATAGTGGAAATAACTTAAAAAATCAACGCATCACACCAATCGCCAATCCTTTGGTGAGCTTTGATTGAATTTGTAATGGTACCTTCTGCTCTACCACCATATGAGATTATCGGTGCTTCGCGAAACCTCTCAAATCCGATTCGCTGCTGGAAGATGTTGCTCGTGGCCGTGTACAACTGTCTCTAGGAATGTGCTGCAGCTTACTACCAGAGCCTTGTCGACCCCTGGCGCTGCGAATCAGCGTTCACGTTACTCAAAATATCCTGTCTCAAGACCGTTTGCAACTCTTGTCAATGTCTCTCTGCCAAATGCTCTAAAACAAAGCCTCACACAGGATGGCTCCTCTGAACAAGAGCTTCCACCGCTAGAAAAATACATATATGACCGTATCCAGACAGCCTCTCCTTCCGCTTCTTTTACCCGCATATACCAAGCGTATAGGTCCAACGCGGGGCATGTACTCGATGCCCAGCTCCCTTACGAATCTAGACCAAATCCTTTACGGCGCGCAGGCCCGTTGTCAGAAACAGCGGATGATGGCGTGGTGCTAGTAGCGCATGTCGCCGTCGCAGAAAATGGAAGGTGTAAAGTAGGCTTGAGCTCGGGTTTTGCGTTGGCTTCTGCAGTAGAGCAAGGCGAGAAGAAAGAGCAGCACGTTGTGACATGCTGCCATACTCTTGAAGAGGTGAGTATGTCTTTATATCAGTCTACATCGTCTCCCAACCGCATTTCGACCTTTCAGATCGCTCGCACCGTTCAAATCGAATCGCTCGCGTCTCCAAGTGGGATATACGTCTTCCCTGCATCAGGAGAACCAATCCCCGTCACAAGAGTCCTATCCTCCCTGCCTCGACATGACATCCTACTACTTTCCTTGCCTCCAACGCCTCGACTTCGTACACTCCCTCTATCGCCGTACCCAGCACCAAGCGACAGTGTCATAAGCACCAGACTGTTCTCATCTCCCGGAAGACCTGAGCTTCAAAAGTCCGAGGGGCATGCGGAATGGGCAGAGTGGTTGGAGGGACATGCGTTGCGGACGTGGGTGGCAGGAGGGAAGGTTTTAGGTTATCGAGATCTAGCAGGAAGAGAGTCCAAGGTTGGTAGCGTCCCTATAAACCAAACTGCCGGTAACAACCAAGATGTATGCAGACTGGGACTTATGACGCTCTCTCGCATATGCTCTTCAACATCTTGCCCACCCCCGGTTCATCCGGGGCGCCACTCGTCGACGAGTACGGTGCAGTCGTAGGAATGGCCCTTGGAACCAGGATGGACAATCGCGTCGAAGGGAACAGAGGCTGGGGCGTTCCTGCAGAGCTCATCTTTGAGGCAGGTTTTTATTTCGTTCAGGCAACCGGGGCTAATTGGACTGTGCGCGGAATAGATGTTCAGTCTTCCGGGACTCAAACTCAATGCGGGATAATTATGCCATTGTGTTGAGTTTTGGTATATTAGAGCGGAGGAACCTTGGTTTTACGAAATACAGTTGTTCAAGAATGCGATGTTCCCAGAAAGGTATACAGCCTGCAAGCTACTTGAAGGACTAGTCGTATTTTCGGTGTTCCTAGAAAGAATGCATGAGAAGATCTATTTTGTAAACGGAGAATAAGAGCAACCTACGGGACGATGAGTAGTCTCATGGTCGACATGCACAAATGCGCGTTCAACACCAGGGAGCGTCTCCAACTTGTCTTGGAGCTGCTGCGAGATATCATGGGCTTTCCACAACGGAGTGTCTGCGTCCATAACAATGTCAACCTCAACAAAATATTCAGGACCGCTCTAAATGCACTTTTATCAGTAATAAAAACGATCGGGAGACAATATTACATACGTGGTATGCCCGAACAGTGTCCAAACACTTGATATCATCGCTAAAAGTCGCAGCCTTGTAGATCACAAGCTGCAAAAAATCGTGCGGAGCAGATTTGCCGGCCAACAGCTCAAATTCGCCGTATATCGTACGGGTCCACGAGGCCATCACGCCACATGCAATCTAGAAGACGGAAGATATGAATTTAGGATTCGGAGGGACAAGTTGACATTTGTCTCATACGATTATGGCACCACCCGGATCCAGCCCTGTGTCGCGAGTTCAGGTGAGCTATTATTAGCCAAAGTTTCGGGTGAAGGGTACGTACACCACGCGAGCTTGGCACCGCCGGCCGAGGTCAAAATACCTGTGTTTTACTCAATAAACATGTTGAGCGCAAGTGCAGCCGACTCACCGAACCCGTTAATGAACAAATCGTTACGGTGATCCTCCCAGAGCATACGAACCTGAGAGGAGGAGTTGCGGAGAGCATAGCAGTAGAGGAATAGCGCCAGCTTCACACCTATTCATTAGTACGAGCGAGTTAGGGCGGGTGCGAACTAGGTCTAACAGCAACTCACCGAACGCAACGGCTACAGCAATGATGGATGGAATGTGCAACTTGTTTGTGTCACCATCGCCGTGACTGACGAGGGCGCGAATGGCTTCGACGACAATGACCAGGTTGACCGCTGTCATCCTGCCTAAAATTAAATACTGTCCTTCATTTGTAGAGGGCAACTTACAGAGAACCTGCGAATACCATAATTAAGAAACGATCGTGTGAACGATATGGATAGAACGTACCATAGCAAATGTTACCAATCGTCTCCAAACGACTCCCACCTACAGGCCACTTGTTCATATCAAGTTTACCGGACTTTTTGTGGAGCCAGAATAACACAAGGTTGGAGCCAGGGTCGAACACCGAGTCCATACATGTCGCTAACAACGACAGCGAGCCAGACGTAATGGCGGCATAGACTGCGAATTAACAGAAACTTAGCTCAATGACATGATATTATTAGCGAATACATACGTTGAAGACCTGCCAAGAAGATGTTGGACAAGAGCGAAGCCCAGACCGCGATGCGAACCTTGCGGATGAAATGATAGTTTAGCTTGGCACATCTCGATCTTCGGGAAGTTCACAACTTACAGGGAGCCTCTCTTCTGCCTCTGCCTCCTTGGCCTCGGCTGTGTGCGCTTCCATAGGCTTTAACAACGAGTCTATGAGCTACAAATCACATTCAACATGATGTCCAATGATAAATGGAGTGGCGCCGTACGTCATTTTGTCCCCGGTGATATTTCTCTATTTTCTTCCCGGCTTTATTCCTCTTCCTTAACTCGTTGAGCTCGTCATCCGACTTGACGGCAGACCGAAAGGAAAACGGGTCGCTCAAGGTTGAATGGACGGACCGAACCTCGACATCCCGCGCAAAGCCCTTGAGGCTCGTTCCGGTCCTGGGAGGGTTGGGCGAGTAGGACGTGCTCGGCGAGTAGAGAGTCTCGAGCTGGACTTCTGTCGTCGACATCCTGGGTGGTGAATGGGAGGGGGAGACAGCAGCAAGCAGGATGCGAGTAGATATACTGGTCGGCATGATTACTAATCATCCCTCGCCAAGAATGGAATTCGATTGAGCAACGTGTGCCACAGCTTCTTGGCCGTGTAGCGTATGCGGTGTGCCGGCCGTGAATCTACCAGCGCGACCAGACATCATGCTCTATCGAAGGGCGACCGTGTGGATGTCGACTAAATTCCATTCACAGACTCGTCGTGTACACCGATAATATTTGAAAATATTAATGACTGGATTCGACAACGAACCTCCCAAACAGGACCTCTCCGATCGCCGACCCAGCAATAATACTAACGATATAGCCAGCGTTGAATGTCCTAACATGCGAACCAATAAGTATACGAAGTATTTGGATATAAATATACCCACATGACTCCCAGCATTATCGCGTAGAGAAAGAAAGACTGCACGACGAACAGAGCGCCACGAGCAAGTTCGTGAGTCCACAGGAACGGCGCCATCACTCGTTGATGCCGGGGAGGGAGAGGCTGGAGGCCAAACGGTGGAGAGGATCGTAGAGTAGATCCAGGACTGGAAGTTATGTCATTCTTGTTCTTCTGCACAGCAGGTGTCTCCAACCCAGACCCGACCGACGGCGCATCCTGTTTCTGCGCTAATAGCTTGTGTTTCCTAATCGAATCGTTGGTCATAAGTCAGGCGATTCTGGAGGCTCGTGAGATCACTTGCCGCTCAGCAAGTTTAAGCACGAGGATACCCCTCGCGCCTGCGACTGCTCGCTCGAGGATAGCAAGAACAACTAGCGCGATGCAAGCACCCGCGATCGCACCGTTTGAAGTAGGAGCTACACCAGCAAAATAGAGATAATCGCCCCCTGTGAAGTGTAGATAGGGGATCATCATTGCCCCTATGGACCCCGAGCTTGAGCCGTTCGACATGCCAGGCATATTCATTGCATTTGTCGTGCCAGCAAGAGAGGCGATCGCGAGGACTGGGAACGCCGAGGAGCAATACATTTGGGGGTAACAAGACGGGGATGGAGGACGAGGGAAACCACGATGCTCTTGATCAGCCCAGTGAGTTATAAATGGCAACGTACGTGTGGGACTGGGAGTTTGATATGATTGAATAGACCGCCGAGTGGTCCGCAGCCGAATTCCTCGGCTCCCTTGGTGCTCTACGATGCTTCAAGCGCCTGACGACCCAAGAGCTCGTTGGCTATGGGGGACCGGGTTGTACGGTGGCTCGACGGGTACGATAGTCCCTAAACTCTTCGTAGATACACTCTATCAACACCTCCACGATAACAACCATGGCCGAGGTGAGCAGCAGCATTGAGGAAATGTACGTAGAGGTTCGACGACGTCAAGGATGAAATGAGCGGGTTGCGCGCGTGAGCCATTTGGGCGTGGGCCCTGCGTTAAGCACTTGGCGCTTAAATGAGTGGCTGTGCCAAACTTCAGCTGACTCGGAAAACCAACACGCTAATCCTGACGCTAATCATGACTTCACTCTTGCGTGCTGGCCTTCGTCTCGGGGCTCCTACACTCGGCCGCCTGCAACAATGCAGAATAATCAACGTCTCGTCGCTCAGGTTCGGCGCAAAGACGACCAACCTGACTGGGGAACCCATGGCGCTTCCTGATATCGAAGTATGTGTCGTTCTATGCGGCGCTGATTACTGGGCTAATCTTGTGCGCAATATTATAGCCCTCCCAGCTTTTGATACACAAGAACATGAACCCAAGGCCGCCGCCAGCAGCCTCTAGCCTTGTCTTCGGGCACACATTCGTGAGTTGGGCTGTGCGTCCGACGGTGCAAGCTCCGGAGCGTTTACGTCCCAACAGACAGACCACATGATCGCTATTCCCTGGCACGTCATGGCGGGATGGGGAACGCCGACTATTATACCATGTGAGCGAACTATTATTATTCGATGAATTGAACCAACTAGCTTTTGTGTGCCAAAGACGGACCACTTGCGCTGGATCCTTCCGTGACAGTTCTGCACTACGCCCAGACGCTATTCGAGGGAATGAAGGCGTACCGTAACGAATACGGCAAAGTTACGTTATTCAGGCCAGATATGAATATGAAGGTGTGCCTAGTTGTTCGGGTCACGCATCTGACACGGTATTTTTGACGAGCTGATGTGTGTAGCGGATGAACAAGAGCGCAGCGCGCATCGCCCTACCTGTATGCTTCCCCAATCACCCTGATTATATTATGCTTACCAATATATTTTCAGACTTTCAACGGCAACGCTCTCCTCGACATCATCAAGACGCTTGTCAAACTCGATTCACACTGGATACCTCAAGAGCCCGGTCACAGTCTCTACATCCGGCCGACCCTCAGTGAGGAAATCTATTTCATCTTATCTCTCGATCAGTAACTCATACTTTTACCCTAGTTGGAACGCAACGAGCACTCGGAGTCGCCCCGCCTAACGAAGCACTCTTGTTTGTGATCTGCAGCCCAGTTGGCCCGTACTACAAGAACGGGTTCAAGCCTGTGCGTTTGCTGGCGACCACCGAGTACATTCGCGCTGCCCCGCGGGGAACTGGAGGGTATAAACTTGGCGCAAACTATGCTCCTGGTGTCGTTCCGCAGGTTCTTGCCGCTAAGCAAGGATACGACCAGATTTTGTGGTTGCTGGGCGAGGAAGACTACTTGACCGAGGCAAGCCGCCCTCTATCGCCCAAGTAAACTACCAGTTCTGACGACCAACGTACGATATAGGTTGGCACGATGAACCTGCTTGTCGCGCTCAAGAACAAAGACGGCCGTACCGAACTCGTCACTCCACCCCTCGACGATCTCATCCTCCCAGGCGTGACGCGCGACTCGATCCTCTGCCTCGCGCGGGATCATGTTTCGGGCAAGGCAAAGATCCCCGGCCTGCCAGATGACCTGATTGTATCAGAACGGCCGATCACTATGGGCGAGGTCAAGGCTGCTGCAGAGTCCGGGAACCTGTTGGAGGTGTTTGGCGCAGGTTAGTAACGATATCTGTGGGTTGTAGCGCATGGGGTTGATTCGTTGCGAGCAGGTACGGCGGCGATCGTATGCCCCGTCAAAGAAATCGGATACAAGGGCGTAGACATCAAGATCCCAGTTGGCGAATCAGGTATGGGCCCAATGTGCAGAGCCATCCTCGATCAGATCGTCGCTCGTCAAATGGGCTTGATCGAGAGTGACTGGAGCGTGGTGGTCATGGAAGGAACGAAGGGGAGCTCGTAAGGCCCTAAACAGGTTGCATAATACTTTTTCTTAGGGGTTATGATTGCAGTAGAGAATGCGATCTAGAAGTATACTAGTTGGACACAATACATAAGCGAACCAATGGAACGACAGCAAACATCCCAGAACGAAAAAGTACAAGCGTTTACTCAAAAGCTGTTGACGGCATTATCAGAATTTGGGGAAGGTCAGAAGGGGTTGAACGTACCTAGTCAAAGCAATCATGCGGAACTCGTGGCCGCCACTGGGATCGTTCGTGTTTTCCATAACCTTGCAAGATACGGTTTGCGGGCCAGCTGGCTGGTTGTACGCAATGGCCATACTCCTAATAATATTTGTCAGGGAAAATACTAGAAAGGTTCAAATGCCCGACGGACCTTGCAATGTTCCTAACAAACCCAAGTTAAAAACAAGCCAACCGTGAGTTATGCTAAATGCACCCAGTCAAAAAGACCACTCACAGGTTCTCCTCCCAGTACCCGTCAACTATAACCCCACCAGACTCATTCTCTCCCATCCAACACCACACGGCACCCAGCCCAAATGTCCTCGACCGTAAATACTCCATTTCCACCATGCCCATTGGTCCAACATGGATGTCAAAGGTCAGACTCGCACCTGGTTCGCGAGCGAGGAGGTACGGCTTGTCCCCCAACATCTGTTCGGACCAGCCGCTGCTGCGCGAGGGCTTGAGCGGATGCTTTTTGCTTCGGATGGACATGCAGGTCGAGTGAACCGAGGGAGTGCGGAGTGTGGGGACGTAATGCTCGAATAGGCGGAGCTGGACCATAGGGGGTTAGAATTGGGGTTGATTGCCTAAATGAAGCACGCGACTTACACGGGGGACCTGTTCCATCGTATCGAGTGTAGGAAGTAAGTTACCCTGCGGGGCAAAAGGTGCAATCGGATTTTCAGCGTCTGCCGCCATTTGACAAATTTGTTTCTGGATATATGCGATTAACAAATCGGCCATCATTTTGTGTCCCGCGCGATTCATCTATGGATTAACCAATTAGCCAGAGCCGCGGTTGAAATGCGGGCACTTCAATCGTCAACTATACCTACATGACGGGTGTCGATGGGCATATTCGCAGGGAATGGGTCTTGAGGGCGGAAGAATTCAGGGATGAGGTTCTCGTGTTCGAGGACATGATTGATTAGAACATTCCGGAGGTTTATGTACGGGATGTCGTAGTATTGTGCCACGGCTGTCAAAGCGTACCCAATTAGCTTTGTACCAACGAGTAGCTTATAGGTGACTTACCGAGGTGATTGTCTCCGCCAGTTGATAGGTACTCAAAGTGAACCGAAAACACATGAGTACCAATGATTGCAGGTTTGTTGGGGAGGTCCAGCAAGAATCGGATGAGCCATTCGTAGGTCATGGAAGAAGATTCCCCACTATTCACACGCGGCGTGTAAGGTTAAACCTAACACCGAGCTGGGGGTAAACTCACCGCAAGTCATTGATGGCCAATTCAAGGATAACGAGATCAACATTTTCATCTATGGGGAGGTGTCAGGTTGGGGGCATATACAAAAAAAGCACAGGGTCGTACCGATATGTTCAAGGGCACACACCGAAAAGTATGCAGTACCGGTGGCAGGGACAGCTCCGTTCACAAACACGTTGTTTTCGTGGCTGAAATCGTTAGATTTAGGATCCCCCGCGATATAAAAAAGGGTTGAAAATCCTTACGGGTAGGTCGCGTTCCACCACGCAGAGAATATATCGGTCCAAACCTGCGAGGATACAACCGCATGTCCATGGGTGACTATGCCGGCCACAGCCAATAAGTAAACATATCTAAATAGCTCTAGCAACAATCAGCGCATACCTGACCCCCCGAGCACACCAATATTGATCGGTTGTCCGGACGCGGCTTTTTGGAGGATACGCCTGAGCCGTGCGTTTGTCCCTTCGAACCCACGCGAGCGCTCCAAGTTGTGCCGCCTCGTCGTAGCGAAGATCAGCCTAAAATCACGGCCCCGAACATCAAGTGAATGCTCACCCGTAATCTTTGCACATTAAATCCTCTTCCCCGCATTCTTTGCAGTAGGCTGGACCAGGGATAGTGGGGGTAACCGTCTGTACGGACGTCACGGTCGTAGTCGCAGTCGCAGTTGTAGTGGCGGTGATGGTACGCGTTTGCGCCACTGTAACTGTCGCGGGTTCAAATACATGTTGGTCGTGGTGTTCGTGACGGACTAAATCCACCGAATCCTCGAGCGAAGGGAACAGGCGACCAACCCAAGCATTGCGCCTAGAGCCAGTGGAAACAACTACCGTGAGGATCGCGGCGTACACAACAATGAGCGTTGCTACAATGAGCGGGAAGCGTGGAAGGCGCGGCATCGAGCGCAAAGGAGTGAAAAAGATTCTGGACGGACGCAAAACACCGCGACGGAGCTTTTATTAGGAGTTTTCAGTCGGCGGCTCCGGAAATAGAGTACAGTATCAAAATCAAACATCCAAACAACACCCTGAGATCACTTGAGGCCGCAAGACCGGTGTGGTGCGTGTGCCCGAGGCCTCCTCAACAGAAGTTTCGTTAAAAAGATAAATGCAGCTCGTACATCCGAGGGTGATACGAAAGAATCTTTAGTGAGGACCAGCTACGTTGTTATAGCCCCCACGCAACTTTGACACGATATGTTCCAATAGCAATTATTTGCGGAGGCGCGCATTTAACAAGCCCTGTTGTTCCTGTCATTCAACAGAGATACAGGCACATTGGCGCCTAGATACGCCAGAACTGTTTCACCGACCACAGCCCGGAGTGAATAAACCGATAAACGGGGTGTCGCGACGTCTGTCGGCCGATACACGTGTTTTCAGCCTTGGCTAGTACTATACAAGGATATTCTTTACGTCTATTGGGCGCTCTACAAATCACAAAAATCATAAACCAACTCTCAAGTACTACAGAAGATGCTCTCAGCACATGCGCGTTGCTAAAGAAGTGAAGAAGGGCATACCTCGTTAACGAGATAAGTCGGAATTCGTGTCCTCCGCCTGGGTCTTTTGTCTCTGAGAGAACCTCGCATGTAACCTCGTGAGGCCCGGCAGGGATGCCCCCAGCGATTTCCGAATCCCTACAGACATCAATTCATTAATATGTATTGCTGTGGGCGCTCATCAAACCCACCTCGAAATGTTCCTGTAAAACTCAAATCAGCCCAAGCCTACAAGCCAAGCCGGCAACACTCACAGCCCATCGAGATCCCACCACCCGTCTATGACTTTTCCGCCCGCCTCGTTGTCATCCACCCAACACTTGACGCTGCCAAGTCCAAACGTCTTGCTCATTAAGTACGAAATTTTGATGACACCCATCGGACCAGCGGTGATGGCAAACGTTGCTCGGGCGCCTGGCTCCTTGGCAATCACATATGCTTTGTCTTTCCACGCCCAGTCGCTCCACCCCGTTTGACGAATCGGCTTTAACGGGTGCTTTTTGCTACGGGTGGATAGGCAGGTTGTCTTGACCAGCGAGGCGCGTTCTTCACGGACATATTTTTGAAACATCCGGAGCTAGGAGTAGATGATCAGAACCCAAAAAGTTGGCAGGGATAATTACATACTCGAGGCACCTCTCCGAGCTCTTCGGGCCCAGGGACATAATTCGCCTGGGGTCGGAACGCGAGTATTGAGGGATCGTTTTTCAGCTTGGCCTGGGCGCAAATCTGGCGTTGCATATAGGCAATAAGCAACTCCGCCATCATCTTATGTCCAACACGGTTCATCTGTGCGCCGGAGAACTCGTCAGGTAATCGGAAATAGCGAGGGGGGTGACAAGGTGCCTACGTGTCGGAGGTCCGCTTCACTTTCGACTTGGTACGGCGGTAATCGATGGAACATGTCTCGGTCCAGCTGAGGGTTCTCCAAAACATGGTATAGCGCAACATTTCGCAAGCTGACTGTTGGGATGTCGTAGTACTCTGCAACACCTGCTGGAGATGAGTCTCTGGTTGCCCTGCTGGGACAAAGGTACACACCTGTGTGAAGGTCTCCTCCCATTGTAATGGTATCAAAGCTCAGAGCAATAACCTGCGCGTTGATCACAGCCGGCTTGTTGGGCAGAGAGAGTAGCAGTCGGATCAGCCATTCATAGGTTTGCGCAAACACGTCATTTCTGGGTAAAAGTTAGCAAAGATAAAAATAGAATAAGCTGAAAACGCAGACCGTTGGTCGTTGATTGCCATCTCAATAATAACGAGATCCACATCCTCGTCTGGTTATAGAAAATCAACGCAAGGTACCAATATCCTAGGACATTACTTACCTATGTGTTCAAGGGCGCACACCGAGTAGTACTCGGTCGTAGTTGCAGGGACTGCACCGTTGATGAAAACGTTGTTCTCATTCCTGCCCAACCTGGTCTCAGCAGAACGACACTGTATCGAGAATGCCACTCACGGGAAAGTAGTATTCCACCAGTTGAAGAAAACGTCGGTCCAGTACTCCGGATGAAGAACGCCGTGCCCGGCGGTAACTACCAAAAGCATGATTCAGGTGAAAAACACCCCAACAGCATAATGTTACGCACCCGACCCGCCTAGAACACCAATGTTGATAGGGTGACCATCGGCGGCCTTCTGCAAAACGCGTCGAAGTCGCGTATTGGGACCCTCGTACGCGCGCGAGCGCTCAAGGTTGAACTGGCTACGAAACGCCTTATTAGCCAGCGAACGACCACCCACCCGAACCCAAGACTCACCCATATGTCGCACACATCTGATCGTCTGGCCCACACTCATCACAGAATCCAGGGAGACCGTCTAGCTTGGCCTTGGACACAGCTACTGTCTGTACACTTGTTACAGTCGACGTGACGGTTTGTGTCGTAGTCGCGGTTGTGGTCGCAAATATTGTCTGGGTGTCGTGTACGACTCTCGTACGCGTGACATATTTTGGTGCAGGGGGTTTCTCCAAGTCTATATCCGAGTCGAAGTTGGGAGTATGACTATGTGCCCATTTGTCGGAGAGCACGTCGGTTGCGACGAGTTGGTCGACGATCGCGTTGCGAGCAACTTCATTTGAGATGAGTAGGGCGATGGTGACAAGGTTAAGAAAAAACAAGACAGCGACGGCAGGCGAGCACAACAGTCGCCGCGCCATAGTCACCAAGGTCTCTCCAAGGCCTACACAGCCAGGTGACCGGGCTTAACCTAAAAACGGTTCAGGTGTAATGTTGTTAAAGTGTAACTTTTTCGGGAGA
>WSTK01000088.1:0-83922 GCA_019616945.1 Ceratobasidium sp. 414 | reverse complement strand
CACCTCGGGACAGGATGTTCGAAGCCTAACACGCAAACCGGGGCTGTGGCCCTGGGGTATTGGTTACTAGGGATGAAGGTGGGTAAAGCTACTCACCGTGGCTAGGGGAGCCCACACGAGCTGCTGGAGAGGCGGCCACTTGGAGACGTGACGGAGTGGTCGGGTGGGGTATGATTGTGGTTGAACAGAGGTGTTGAACAACGCCCCAGGTACTCGATTAGAAACCCTACCTTAAGCGCCAGAATTATGGCCGAGAAAATGGTTGGAGGCACGTCGGGGCTACCCTAAAGTTGAATGTAAGCAGTGCCGAGTAATCTCAGTGCTCATAACCCATTCATTGCTTATCCTCGACGTTTCATTTTGGTATCTAAGCACAGATGTCCGGACATCATCAAGTCCAAAGGACCTCTCCCAGTCCTAGGCTTTAAATTGGACGTCTAAAATGGACCTTCTGAAGTCCAAAAGCCCTGTCAAACCTATGGTTGGATAGAGGGTGCCCTCAATTCTAAAACATCAGAGCTTGTAAGGATAGGTACCAATAGAGTGCCACTATTCAGTAGACCTTTTTCTCGACCCTCCAAGCTAGAATTGAGGGCACCCAGACCAAAACGGACGCTAATGGACTTGTTTTTTGACAGGACATGTTCAAGATCCTGTCTGGACTGTATCGAAATCCGGAGAAGTCCAGGAGACTTCGTTTAAATCCTGACACTTCCCACAGTGACAGTTACCCCGCCCACGGTCAAGCGCGAGGCCACCCGCCAACGCCGATGAGCATATCGCCAAGTCTGCGTACAGCAAAGGTATCGGGCCGGTGGGATAAACAGAGTGGGGGCAGCTATTGCTTCCTCGTGGTTGCGGTGGCTCTTTTTGAGAGTGGAGCAGGGACGAGCTGGACGTCCCCGTGCAAGTAGCAAGTACCGAGCAAGGTGTACCGGCAGGTGCTGTTCGACATGAATGCATGCGCGTGCTTGACCGACGGGCTGGGCGGGAAACTCGAAATCTGCATAGGACCAGCCTCGCTCAAATTATAGGTGAACTCAGAAATGCACACATGAACATTTCGGCGCACATGAGCGTTCCTGAGTTGCGGTGGATTTGGCACAGTAGGCCTTGGCAGTTGCAGGCGTTTGTGTACCAAAGAACTGCTTGCTTTTCGTAACGTCGGGTTTGCAAGGAGCTTCACCCTATAAAGACATATGATCAGCAAAACACACCTCCATCCGGTAAGCCTCAACGAACGCGTTGAGGCCATTGAGGCCGTTGAAATGAATGCCGCTGCAACCGAGCATGACAAAGATTTCTAGATGGCATGCCTAGTTGCCATCAAGGTATAAATTACAAGACCAATGAAATAACTCGATTACTATAGATGAAAGGAACAACCATAAAACTGACATTTTTGCGCCGTGTAGCCTTACAGCGGAATTGGAACTTTCACTTGTCAGGACAAGCTCAAGCGTGACCAGAGTGTTCAAGGATGGGATGAATACCTGCAACAAAGGTTTAGAGCAAAGCTCCTAATGTGTAAAAGCTTTAAACGGTCCAGCTTTAACCCAATTCACCAGCAAACCAGCCACAGTTCTAGCATCACATCGAACCACACAGCACAACTTAAATCAATAAAATATCAATCTCTTGTCATAAATATAACCGAGCGCACGAGCACAAACAGTGAGCGGAAAACATGGAGTGCAGGGAAAAGGTCGGCCGTCGCCTTATGCGTGTATTCGTTGCAGCAGACACCCGACGCTGTCGTTTGGTGGTGCAACTCTCGAACCACTCAGCTTAAAGGTTCGGGAAAGAGGCGGGTCGTAAGGGTTAGTCGTAATGCCTGACACTTATTTAGGCTCAAAACTCACCCGGATAGGGTATGACTCAATATCCGCCCTGTCCACGGTCGTATCCTCTGGCCTAACCTTTCCAGCATTCTCCAGCTCTCGACCATCCACCACCACCAGTTCGCCCTCCATCCGTACCTTCGCAAGCTCCACCGGCTTCTCTTCGCCCCTCACCCACTCGTTTCCAGCGTCACTCAACACCATACTCCTACTGCCATTGTCCTGTTCCACTCCTACCTCCTTTCCCCACTCCGCCTCCTGCTTATCCACTGCGCTCCATCCATGCATTCCACCGTCTCCTCGCCCTTTCTCCACCCCCAGGCCAGTCTGTCGACCTCGCCCTAGCCTTCTCCGTTCAACCCGTAGCACCCGGAGTGTTGTCGGGACGCGCCTGCGTCGCATGTGATCGTCTGACCGTAGCCGTCTTGCGTCGATCGGCGGACGCACCAGATCTTCCGCATGAGGGCGCCGGATGGTGGTTCAATCGAGGTGGACCGTGAGACCACGAGCCCAGTGACCGAATAGTCCACTGGACCAGAGACACCAATGAATTCTCCGTCGGCTCAAGGAAGCGGCCTCGTCATTGTGACAAGCGAAGTCAGCGCCTTGGTCTGCACAACCGGCGACGGTAACTTTTTCGCCCTAACCACCAGCACCCTCTCTTCCTCGATCGACCAAGCGGCGCGGGACCAGACATAGTCTTAAGGGGCAGGCAGGACGCCAACCGGATAAACACCCATATCCCTAGGCAACACCCTCACGTGCTGAGCGACTCGTCGGCGTAGGCGGGTTGCGATGCGCGAATGGGTGCTGTTTCCCAGACTAATATCGGAGCCATTTCATTCCGAGCCTTGCCTCGCCCCTCGTCGTCCTCGTCCGCCATCTCGTCCTCGCTCGAAGGACTACTGGGCTGCGCGTCATTGTCTGTCTTGGTATCGGTATACGGCTCGAGCATCGCGCGTGGTCTGCTCATTCCAACGATCGGAGTAGGCGCGGTTCAGCCGGGACTCGGTGTTGTCTTCCCAACGGGACCGGGCGCAATTCATGCGACTGGGCTTGGCATGTATAGCACTGGAGGCCGACCTCCCAACGTGGGCCGAAACAGACGCTGTAGGGGCACCCTGTACGTACTGCCATGTGCAGACATGAAAGTCTCTCCGCACACTTCGCGGAGACATGGCGGACCCAAGCCCCACTTGACGTCTCGGATCGAGGCACGCGGAATGGAAGGACGGCGCCGCTGTAAACCAGGCCCCTATGGGCAGCCGAACGACGTCTTCTGTTGACTGTATGAGGGGAGCAGGTGCCGGAGGAGGGACGAGTTCAGGCTCGGGCGAGTTCTCAACCTGTATCGGCTCAGGTTGTGGTCGGGAAGTGTACGTGGATGGATCGGCTGGATCATGTCGCTCATTTTACAAATAGAAATAGTTAGTAGCACGCTGGGACGCTCGTTATGGTGGTATTCGGGGAGTTGGTCTGCAAAAAAATAGTCTATGATATTGAGAAACATGAGACGAGTATAGCGTACTGATGAGGAAACCGCAACCCATTCGACAGGGGTACGAGCACTACTCAACGAAAACTGCCCGTGACTCGTGACCGCTCATAACCGCCCAAACGCTCATGACTGCACTCTATCATATCTGAGCAGTCACGAGCAACTCGGCGCTCGTGAGTGTTTCTGAGTCGCGGAGGATTTTGCTGAGTAGAGCTGATCCTTGCGTCGGTACTCGCTTGCCGCTCTCCATCGCAATGTATCCGCACCCTCTCGCCGCCTGCATGTTTGGCTTGAGCGGTGGGGGTCCGAACTCGGACATTGCTAGCAGACATGACGCGAGATGATGGTAGTTGTCGTGATTGGGTCTTGGTATGCACATGACTCGGTGCCTCAAACACACAGAATATTAGTTAGTACCACCATGCACTGACAATGACGATCTCTCAGCCTGACGCTTCTAATCTTGTCACATCCTTGGCTCCTCTACTTAACGATTCTGACACCATCAACTCAGGATACAGCATTACCTTAGTCGTAGCTTTCGTAGCCATCTAGGTATCGTGCAAGCTCTTCCCGCGCTGCTGTGTCCTCCTCTCATCGATCCAGGGTGTTTTCTAGTACTCAGAGGATCCAGAAGGTGACTGCAGGTGACCTGTGTACGTCTGCAAATATACTATTCCACCGCAGGTGTACAGAAAACAACGGCCAACGACAAGCGCAATAACCAACGTGCACAAGCTCGGGGCCAAATTTGGCCCACAGCGAGAGCTCACCGACATCGCCGCTTCTTCCGATACTTCTTCCTCGACACTGGTGTCGCAGCAGCCGCAGCAGCCCGTCGCTCTTCCTCTTCCTCGACCATAAACCCAACTGCACCATCACCGCCATCATATACACCCATCCCGTGAACATCAAGCACGACCACATCATCATCCAGGTTGGATGAACGCGCTCTATGGTCGACACTTCAGTTCCAGCCAGCACCTGCCACGCGCCACTCACCGACTGGATCATCGAAACGACTGATCTCCTCCCTCGCATGCAAGTACTCGGCCTCCTCCACGTTCAGCCCTTCATTTCCGATCCAGTCATCGCAGTCGAACGTTATGATAGACCGTTGACGACACAGAGCCGGTATTAGACTTTATCGAACGCAAACCATCATCCTCACGAGATGCTCAGTCCAGCCACGCCATCGCCCTTTCGCAGTAGTAGATCCTCGCCCACCTCAAATGGCGCATGGTTGACGTCAAACCCCGAGCTCGGTACCTGGCGATGGGCGAGGTTGGTGAACGGACGCCCCTCTCGACCCCGCCAATTCGCCGTGTCTTTCCAATTTGTGCCTCTACCACCAGAGAATGTATTGAGGTACCTCGGGGTTTGCCGGAACGCGGATTCGGGAGAACCAGAACTACCCAAGGCAGAGGCCAACGGCACATCAAACGAGGAACTAGCCACGAATGCACCCTTGGGACTTGAGCCAGGGGCGGCATCATCGAAGCCCAGCGACCACACAAGCAGAGACCTCGTGCAGCACGACTATCTTAGTTGTGGGCAAGCTGAGGTGGGATTGCTGTAATAGCGCCTGCTAGTCCAGGCACAGACACACGAATACAAGCTGGCGTGAGAAGTGGATTGGCGCAGAAAGGAGTTTGGTCGAACGAGTACAAATCGAGAGCTCTGTTTGGCGAAGCCACCTGTAGTCGCAGGAATATTAGTTAGGACTCAACAGTGTCAGCTAGTGGTTTTACTTACTTTGATTGACAAGCATTTGCCGTTGCCTTGACATCATTCCCGACCGTGTCCACTTTCTGCAGCGAGCCCCGCACCTCTCCTCACTCCATCACAGCCCCCTAAGTCTGCCTCGCTCCTCCCACACCGCCTGGCGCCAAAGCCCCAGACACGTTATCCACACGCGCACCAATAGTATTCGAAGCCGATCGACCTCTTGGGCCAGGAGACTGGCAGCGGTGGGTCGCCCGCGTCCCCTCGCTGTTCGTGTAGCTGGGCACGAGTACTGTCAAGTTCACGTTGGAGATCGCTGCTGAGCCTTGAGAGGGCGACTGCCTTCTCTGCGGTGCACATGAATAGGTGTGAGCATACTGATGACGAGTCAAAGAAATAAAAAGGTTAAACTTACCACGCAATAGCGTCTCAGGCTCGGTCTCCTCTTCCTGCTCGACGAGTAATTCATCAGCATTATCCTCCTCGCGTCGCTGCCGCCGCTCCGCTTGATCCTGCTTCCTATTAGTGTGGACCTCGTCGACAGCCGACTGGACCGCGTTGGCCGCCTTGAGGCGCGAGGACTCGATGCAATTTGTGCTTCGATTTTTTGACGACAGCGAGGTTGACGGTTTTGTTCGAAGGCGCAAAAAAAAAGTGAAAAATAGCCGTCAGCAAACGTGCGCACACTGTTGGAGCACGAGGGGTACGTCTCCGCTTATCGTCGATGAGTTGCGCCACCACCGTAGTGCGTGGCGTTTGCATCCGGCTCGTGACGTCAGCTGACCGATCGTCGGGTGAGGCGACTGATGCTGGTTGTTGCCCGCCATTTCCGACTCCTGGGGTAACCGCGCCTACGATGCCACTGCTGCCTCGTGGCCTACAAATAGCATCGGTCGGCCACCTGTCTCTCCTCGATTTCATTATTGGTAGCATCGCGCTAGAGTCTGTACGGCAGCAAGGTGGTAAGTCGTTCAAAACTGAATGTGCACACCAGCTAACAATTCGCACCTAACCCCTGGACCGTTGGCAGTATCACATGGGCACGCCTTATGGCGTGCAATCAGGCGTGCGTATGCAATTGGTCGCTTGCCCCGTTTTGAGATAGCTGCCTCGCACCACGCTGTTTTAGTCAGGCTTCCGTTTCGGTGTCGGGTTTATTTCCAGGGCCATATGACCTTACCGCCTTCATTCCGCGGCGATGAATGTCAATTGCGCGTCATCAACGTGTGCTCCACGACTCGCTATTTGCAGAGGTCGCCCCAGATGGACAATCGAGGTAACCGCTGTATTCGTCCTCGCTTCTTCGCCAATTCCTACCACACAACCAGCTACAATCCATTTTGTTTGGTACTATGATTACTGGTGCAACTAAACATTTGGTTGGTTTCTTACGTTTCTTTGCCTGCAACTTGTAGCTTTACCAACACATTTTCCGAGTGTTTTTCATCGAGAAACCTCTCGCTCCCTTAATGTTGCTGGCGCTCTGTTGCACAACGGTCAGTCTTACGATTTAGTTACCATCTACAAATCTTTCACTTACGATTCACTTCACTATTATATTGATTTGTTGACGGGTGGTTGTGTGCGCTCCGCACTTGCCCAAGGTAAGTTTATGTATTGGGTCCAGTAGCCTAGACTAATTGCGGTGCTGGCGATCTTCACTCGAACGTTTCTGCGCTCTGACTATGCGATTGGTATGCGATCCGCCCACTCTCAACGTCACCAGCCGGGAACATGACATGGGGCCAGTGCTTAACCTCGGTCCACCAACAGTTCGGTAAATTTTATAATCTTTTCGTGGTACAGCAGTTTGCAAAGGTTCTTGCCGAGTGGAGTTTCAAGCGCCCGAGCAGCAGGCAGATTCGAGGTGGTCGAGAGGAGAAAAGCGCCTGTAGCGCAACGAGATGTAATCTACACAATCGGGTATATATGTCGCTGAAATCGCCAAACGATTCCGAACCGATTGGCTTACTTATCGTAAGAAGGCGAGGCGGTCGAAAAGATTGTGCCCAGGCCATGAAATTGTATTTTTCACGATGGTTCCAGGCTCTGGGGCCGTATAAGTGAGGCGGACGCCCTTGTTAAATATGCAAAGGCTCTATTATACCACTAGGAGGCTCAGTTTTAATATTTGGGTAAGTTATAAGACACCCCTAACAACAGCCTTGAGCACCATATCCAGGCGAAGGATATTGCTATAATAATTTTAGTATCTCCTAATATCACTTTCAAATATGTTTGACGACCTCAGAGCCTTTGAACCGTTGTGAAAAGAGAAAAAAAAAAAAGCAAAAAAAAAAAACAAGATTTCATGGCCTGGGCACTATTTTTTCGACACTCTTGTTTTCTTACGATATGCATGTCAATCGATTCGAAATCGTTTGGCGATTCCAGTGACGCATCTACCCTATCATATAGGTTGCATCTCGTTGTGCTACAGATGTTTTTGTCCTTTCGACCACTCTCGAATCCGCTTCCTGCTCGGGCGCTTGAAACTCTGCCCGGCAAGAACTTTTGCAAACAGCTGCAAGTGTGACATACTAAATTTCACAACGTTCCGCACTGAATATAACGATGTGACTCGTAAGAGTATAGCTTAGGGGGAAAGCGTATTACAAAATTGTGTGCGAAGTCGAAATGTCCTCAAAGTTTATACGATAGGCACACAACATTCAAAATGGGAGTACGACTACCCAACTCAATACCAAGTGTTGACCTACTGGTAGATATTGCCAGGGCACATGTTCAATAATTCAGTTTAGGTTGGTCGTGAAACCTGTCCTGACCTTGTACGACAAAACTATCTGCCTGAGGTTGGGGAACAGCGCCGAGAGACAGCTGCGCACAAGGACATCAGGCGAGTGTGGGCGCCAAGTAGGAATTCTGCACCCTTACCTTGTGGCAGCATGTGCACAGGCTAGTGGATACATTTCTTCACCATCGTCGCCGTCCGAAACCAGCTCAAGAATCTCTAGAGAAGGGCAGCTCGAACTACTCTCGAGAGTCCAATTACTTGCGATACTCTCCCAAAACTGAAGAGCGAGATGCTTGATGCAAGGCATTGTGGCAAAGCATGATAGTTCGTTTAGGTCAACCAATTGGTCGGGAAGCTGTAGTTCTGTGACGGCAGGGAAGACAGTCCCGAGATGAATATTGAAGAGCTTTGGAAGAGTGGCACCAGATATTCGAATACTACGTAGCGGGAGTTGAGATAAGGTACTGAGAAGCTCGTTGCTGCTCATGTCATACAAGTGGTTGCGTATGTCGTTCAGCTGTAGGTCAAACTTGTTGATTTTCCACATGTTCTTGAGCAAGTAAAGCGCATCAATACCGTCCCAGCTGGTGGAGCATGGAGCATGGATCCGGAGCGATACAATATTTCGAACCAGTGCAGTATACTCTAAGATAGATTTGATATTCGACCAACCTACGAGATCCAAAGTTAATTTCTCTAATGCCGGAAAAGCGTCCGACAGAAGCTGAGACACTTTGGGTATTGTTATGGCCCTGTGTTCAGGGCAAATAATCAAGTGGTTGAGCCGTGGTAAAGTGGCAAGTGCCAGAATGACGTCTTCTTGGAAAATCCACAGACCAGATTTAAGCTCACGGAGGTTCGAGAACAGCAGAAAAGACTGTTTGATCGATTGATATGGGAGATGGTGTTCCACGTTACTGGGTTCCGCACTTTCTAGGATAAGGGGCAGCGAGAGATTGTGGATACGTGGACATATGTCGCTGATCGTTTTGAGAGGAAAAGCAAGTTCCGAAGTGGATACAGTGAGGAGCTCGTCATCATCCCAGTGGCACCAGTGCACTGCAGTTGACATGCAGTTAAGAAAAATTGACAGCCATATCGTTCCTGTTGTGACATAACCAGGTTGGTTCGATCCATGTACCGTGAGGCGCTTTAATTGAGGGAGTAACGGCCGATATCTCGACCTGTTCACTAGGGCATCCCATGATGAGATGCCGTACGCATATGGGTAGATCGTGAGAGACCGAACATAAGGCGCGTACACATCAAACCGAGCGAAGTCTGCTACTGCCGGTGCAGGAACAACCTACCCAGATTAATTTCATGAACTGTCTTACTAATTTTATCTCGAATAGAGACTCACTATCAGTTTCATAGGTCCACCATATGACCTTGAAATAACGACACCATGTACAAGTAGTAGTAGTCCATGTGGAGAGGGGAGGTCATTCCAAACTAATGGCACTGCTGCCGAAAAAAACCTTCTGCTGACACGCAAGAGAGACACGCGTGTACCCTCTCCAGCATGGCTGCAAATCATATGTAAAAGTTCTGGAGTATCAAACACAGCTGAAACCATAGTCAACATGTTGGCAGGCAAGAGAGGAGGGCAGTGGGTGACGTGAGGGGGGGTTGAAAAATAACCAGGGGGGGCCATTCGTACCTAAGTTGTGTGACATCGTGCAGATATGACAGCCTCATCACATAATCACTGCATTTCCTGCAAGCAGTGCTTGGTGAAAAATGAGGAATTGGTGCCTGGTTTGAAAAAGAAAGCTTCTAAACACGCGTTTGCAGCACCATCAACTGCTTAACCAGTCTCGACAAGTCGTCAACACCCCTATAACCGCCGATCTATTGCTAATTTATTACTGATCTACATATGGTTTAGGTGTGTGCTCCGCGACTAGCCCCCAGCCAAACTGGGGTGAACACTGAACTCCTTTTTTTTTTTAAAAAAAAAAAAAGGACTTTTTGTATTTACAGTCGTGTGAAGGCCAGGCCTCATTCCGCGACTCTGGTACATGACAGTTGCATGGAGAAAGGAAAAAAGAAGGACAGTGCCGAGACATTACATAGAGGTAAAGTAACTTATTGCAAGAAACTCTGGCAGAAGGAGCGCGTAAGTGTGACTGACAGCAGAAGGGCCACGACTGACGGCAGGCAACATTAACAAGTGAATGTAAAAAACGATCATCTAAAGAGGTCGTGGAAATGACGAGTAGGTCTGACGTATTCGAGAAGTACAGGGAACATCTCAGGGCGAGTATGCCCTGTCCCGCCGTGCTGGCCGCTAGGCCCACTGCTGACATGCTACCTTGCGCCTCCGCCCGACCGCCAGGCGTCGTTTCAGCATCACTCACTATGACAACCCCCAGGCCTACCCCAACCTGCTTATCGATGACCACGACCGAACATACTGATCGAGCCATGCCGTTTACAGACACAGGCTTTAACCGGTGAGAGCCCCGCCTCAATCGGCTATATGACTGCTGACCCTGCCCTCCCATCACGGCTAGATTGTGACACTATCAACCATGGTGGCTGCCGCGATTCCCCGCTGCGAGCCTGCAGTCTAGTGCTGCATATACCTGCAAGCATGTCCGACGCGCCTGTGTCGCCTGCTCTTGTTCTTGCTGCCTGCCCGCCTTGCTGATGTATCTTCGGATGTGTGATACAATCTATTATAGCGGTTTG
The DNA here is from genome assembly GCA_019616945.1 of Ceratobasidium sp. 414. Lineage (NCBI taxonomy): Eukaryota > Fungi > Basidiomycota > Agaricomycetes > Cantharellales > Ceratobasidiaceae > Ceratobasidium > Ceratobasidium sp. 414. The sequence goes on along the minus strand of WSTK01000088.1, from coordinate 73,406 downwards.
CAAAAGTACTTGCCGGTTCGGGTTACAAGCACTCACGCCGGATGCAAAACCGAGTGCAGGCGTGAGGAGAAAAAACGGTGTAGCACAACAGCATGTAGACTACAGGAACCATAATATACACATTCCGAATCGCTAAATACGTGTGAATCGAATGATGTTAATATGGCGCAGAAATAGAGGGGTCGGAAAAATCACACTTGGAACAAAAAACGCCGTTTCCTCGATGATTGAGCAAGATGCACATTTGAAAAGTGTATATAATGAGTATATGGAGCTATGTTAGTGACTATATACCAGTTTTATCGCGCTCAAACGGCTGGAAAGTGCTGCCAAAATGGCAGCTGTGTACCGTCCAGCCCGACCACCGAGATCTTCACTCCGAGTCTGTAACATGCCCACAAAAACTTGCCCGTCAGGCGTTAAACAGGGTTTGTTTCTAATTCAGAGACAAAAAATCACGATTTATAGCTGGTTCGTCGTGAAAAATGACATCTCTTGCCCCAGGTGTGATCTTTTCGACCTCAATATTTCTTCACCATATTGACATCACCCGATTCGCACGTATTCAGTGATTCAGAATATATATATTAGGGCTCCTGTAATCTACATGTTGTTGTGCTACACCGTTTTTTCTCCTCACACCTGCACTCGGTTCTGCATCCGACGTGAGCGCTTGAAACCCGAACCGGCAAGTACTTTTGCAAACCGCTGTAAGCTAGCATGACCAAGCTCCCCGATGCAGTGGAGCTAATCACCACTGACACGTCTACATCGCCCACGACTACGACCACTGCGGCGCAGCCAACAACTACGTCCGGTGGTGAAACAGTCCCACTTTATGGGCAATGCGGTTGGTCTTTGGTTCAACTCGAAGGACCGTTTCTTACATTAAACAATTGGATCCAGGCGGGATAGGATACACAGGCCCTACAACTTGCGCTGAAGGGACTTGCACTTATAGCAATGACTGGGTGAGTCTCATGCCCCCCTTGATGTGTGTCAATAACCCTTAATGCTTCCCCCACAGCACTCGCAGTGCATTTGAGAGGCATGCGAATGCGGTGTAATCACAGCCAAATTGAGCTTCCTTGACTTTTATATCGGGGCACGTGAGGCTATGACAGTGATGACGTTGCCCCAGTCACCTAATCGGCGCTGGACTGTGGAGTAGCGGCGGGCGCTATAAGTACTGCGGAGAGCCACGAATCCGACTAGACAAGCATTTGCCACCACAGGCACTTCACTCTTGCAGACGAAGCTCAAAGCTTTACTTCTAAACCACACCCACTATGAACCCACCAAAAGGCGGAGACCTACCTCCCCCATACGATTTCACAGAGGATGACCGCCACTCGATGGAAGATGAAGCCCGCCCTTTGCCGAAGGGTTGGGTGAGGGATTACGATCATGCGTATGTGTTTGGATCTCCCGATCTATCCCGAGCACACTTACACAAGTTCTGTTGCGATAGAAACAAACACCACTTCTATGTTCGTACGCTTTAATAATACCAGTCGATGATTGCTCTGACCCATCAAATTGAATGTGGACAGGTCAACACGCAAAGTGACCCCCCTCGCTCCATTTGGGTACACCCTTTCGAAGACGAGCAGTTTCAACACGAACACCCGGAACTTTTCAAACCGCCAGCTGGCCCACCCCCCTCTGTGACACCCGGTAACGCAGTTGCCGGGCCATCGACCACCCTAGAAACTAAGCCAGAAAAGAAGGGGTTTATCCAGAAATTGAAGGATAAATCCGCTGAGCACACCGCGAGGAAGGAAGAAGAACGGAAGAGGCGTGAGGCGATGCAGAGGGTGTGTTGTCTGCTGACCTGCTAGAATGCGATCCTAACCCCTGTGCTGTCAATGTTTTAGGAAGCAATTCAACGCTACACGATGCGCCGGCAAGAAATGCTTCAGCAACGGCAGGCTCAGCAACAGGATCGATATGGGCAAAGTCCATTGTACGGTTCACAGAACGTATACGGACACAGTCGGTACCCACCTCCTGGGATGGCTTACGGTGGACGCCGACAAGGGGGAGGCGGTATGGCGCTTCCACTCATGGGAGGCCTTGCGGGAGGCCTGCTCCTTGGAGAGATGTTTGATGACGATGGGTTTGGAGGACTCGGCGATATGGGGGGCATGGATTTCTAAGCGTAGATGATATCTATACGTATACCACCTTGGGCTCATGGTGGCGGTAACACATTACCGGTCACCGTCCCGATTCCAGGTCTGGCCATGGTCGATCCATGTATTGGTGATCCATCCAAGATGTGGCAATAAGATTGCATTCTGAATTATTACCATAGCAAAACTTGCGCAGATGAAGAAGATAGGGTGAGGCACAGGCGAATATATGGCAACGCTTTTGCTTGCAACGCCCATCGGATTTACAGGAGAAACCAGCGAGTGGCACACCCGTGCCTGAAGAAACATTCAGACGCATATACGCACCGAAGCGACAAAAGCGACGTGCTATTCCACGCCCGAAGGTACCGCCGACGTGAATATGTTAGATAGAACATGGGCAGCTCGCTGAGATTCGCGAGCATAGGGGCGGCTCAAACGCTGGAACATACATATACGTACTAGTCAGCCAATGGAACCAGGGAATGCTCGAAACACATGGTCGCGCGACAGTAAAATCACGTAATTTCGCGCTGCCTGAATTTCGATTGTTCAGAGGGCCAAAACTAATGCAGTATCGTTGGCTTCCACTCAAAGTCAAAGCAAGCCACAGGACTTCCAGAGTTTCAAGTGGACTTCGAGCACCCATAACAGGCGATCATGGACACCGTTCATCTCATCCTTGCGACGGTAACTCACTGCGGGGAAGCAGGCTTCAGGAAGTCTTCCCCCACGAAGATTCTTCAGGCATCTAGAACTCGGTCGTAGCAAGAAGAAAAAAATCATCTGGAGGAATTACTGCTACCCTTATGGGAAAATGTTCCGATCATACAGGCTAGTTCCAACTCAGCTTGACCAAGGGCGGGGGTGGCCTCATGCTTTGCACGAGGTCTTCGCATCAAGTGGTTCACTTTCGTTCTTGCGTTGAGGAAGGAAAGGCGGAGTGCGCTGGTAGTCAGGTTCGCATGCGTCCTGAACCGGAAAACTAAAAGTAGGTCTTGCTCCAACGCAGGCAACGCTCACATGTTTTTGTGCAATTTTCATAGCGGGTGCCGTGTGACTTGCGCTATGCAGATCATTAACCTAGCATGAGAGACGAAGGCCAATGTACATCACCGCCTTCAGTCTCCAGATGAACGGAATCAAAGTCTAATATGCCACGTTTCATCAAACTAGGGTCTAATGAACAGTGTGACATACCCGATCCGGTACTTCCTAGTTCCTTTCATCTCGAGAGCCAAGCCACCTACATACATACGACCACACAATTATATGCGTGGTGCCTGAGACCGAGGAGCCTCCGGGCATCATTAAGACCTTGATGAGTACTGTCCAACGTCATAATCTAATATATTTAGTTTGAAACTGAGTCTGTGGGCACTAGGACTAGGTACATACTCCCTTGGTGGTGGTATGGTTCCTGCACTGAGCGCCTATAGAACCTTCAGGCCCCGAGCCCCATTGTGGTTGAATGGTGGATAGAGTTTGGAAGCTTTATCTGGATAAAATTTACACCGTCGGGTTTTGTCGACCATAACCCCATTATATTACAGGATCGTTCAAGATATAAAAGGATATTCTTCTCGTACTCTGTGGGTACTCTGTACGTTGGGGTGGGCCGTAGGGAAAACTTGCCGTAACCCTCGATGTTGAGCGAGCCACCATTATCTGATGAGGGTGCGTCCGTCTAATAAATGGAATATATTTCCGAGGTCACGCCTGCTGAGCGCTGTGTGATCATCGAAATCAGTGATGTCTTGCTGGCAGTGGCACCCGCCATGATCTAGCGCGCGATCACCCATACCTGTCCTCGCCCCCCCCCCCCCCAACTTGCTCGAGGGTGCGGAGAACGCGTTCCCGGTCACTTTGCAGGCTAAACGGTGTCCCTCCAGGGCCATTCATCTTAGAACACAGGTATTTACTCGACACAGGAATTGGACGTGAGAATTCAGATCAAGTGGAAATAGGTTGTATAGCATCGACAGGATGGGCTTGATCAGCAGCCGGTTCAGGGGACGAGATAAGAATTCTGATTTGGATTGTGTGGAGCACCGAGGCCCGAGCTCAAAGACCGGTCGGGAGACGAGGGTGGGTTCGGGACCTGCGGGGGGATATCGGCTTGGTTGGAACGTGTGGGGCTGAGGTGGTGCGAGCTAAAAGCCCCAGGGGGATAAGATAAATGCATAAGCAGAATACGGGGGGAGAACTATTTGGCATATTACCCACTGCACATTTTGGGGTGTTCGTCCATGTCATCTCTTGCAGCTGCGCCTCCACCTCACTGGGGTGGCAGATTGCTGTGTTACGGTTGCTGGGTGCGGCCCGAAAGTCCACGAACCCCGGGGCGTTCGCAGTGTGACAAATCGCGTGAAGGGGAGTAAAAAAACGTAATTTGATATATTTAGTCTGAGACGCATCTCGATTACATAGGTGCCAAGTGTTGGGTAAACGTGATTCGGACCAGTCGACCTGTGCGGCTGGACAATCAGCTGATGAACACGAGCGACGTTGCGCACGATTTATACCTCGTTTGTTGCGTGCCGATGGGTAGATCTCGCTTACCAAAAAAGAGGCATGTCGTAATCTTATCTCTCCATATATTCTGTCTTTTGTTCGTTGAATTCTCGAGATGAAAGGGCCATCCCAGTCGGGGACTGATTCACAACACGTGCAGGCACACCCTCGCGACGAGCGGTGCACACGTCAACACCCGACACTCTGTATACAGTCCCAATATAAAAATATGCCCATCGAGCGATCATCGAGAGTCTGAAAAACTCTATCACGTTGAGAGCCGACCGATGGACTGCACCCGAGCCGGAATGGGACTAGGCAACTCGAGGCGATTAAAACGCACGCGGACTCGGCGTGGTTCAAAAATCGAGCCTAAATGGCAGTTTTTTCTTGTCACGGCGTCTGTCTTGCACGATTGATAAAGCGCGGGCAGTGGTCGCAAATATCTCATTTTACAGTCAGCACCAAGGATCGCGCTTTGTGTGGACTAGCGCCTTGTCGGGAATCAAAATCGCATGCAGGTACGGATGGGCAGGAGGGTCGATGTTCCGTTCTCGTAAAGTATCCGTCTAGATAGTAGTTTCCTGTTTTTACCGTATTCGTACACTGCGCCCACCACGAGGCAAGCTAGCCGGAGAACGCATACACGAGGCGGGGCGGGTTGTTGCACGCCACCGTCCGAGACTTTGATTGCCTTCCGGTAGTATTGAGGTTTGGCGCCCATTTTTGTGACGACGTGTGATGCCGGCGGAGGGCGTGACATCTCACGCGGCGCCACGGTCCCGCCACCCCTTTGTGAAATGCAAATGGTTTGCGAGTTTAAATTGTATTTGCAGTGATATTACACGCGCGCCCTACTGCCGTTTTCGCCGCCAGAAATGGGGAAGTGTGGTAATTAGATAAATTTGTTGAGCGTGAAAACGGGTGTTGTCGGACATCGGTGTTTGTACGACGAGGTAAGCAGGCCAATGTACGATGGCATGAAGTTGCTAGATACAGGTGCTGCACGATCCCAGCCAAGTGTGTCGCAGACTGCCGAGCGAAGCAAGTCAAGTGAGCGTTGGATCATAGGCTTTAAGCGGCCAGAACATGTTTGAACGGGCAGAATCTGCGCGCACAATTGATTTCAGCCTAGGAGCTTGCAGGGATAATATTTCGATATCGAGCTTAAATTTTTCACGAGGCCTTTGGGTTTGTTGGTGGATACGGTTGTCGACGCTCGAGTTTTTTCATTTATGTATGCATGACGATTGGTACACAGCATCGGGCGCACGCTTATCTGGTTAATGGTGTATAGATGGGTTAAGTCCGTAGGCAACGCGTCGATTTTTGTGCAGATAACGGGGGACCGTGATTGTTGGGGCTATCCATGGTTGCCGCGGTGATCGTCGAGTATCTCAATGGCAGCTTCGCCAGCAGTCGGATCGAATACCAACTCCGGCGTGGCCACCCAAGTTTTCCAATCATCCGAACGGGGTTGGGGGAGTATGAATTGAAAGAAAAACGAAGGGGAGAAGGTCCCTGCAAGAGATTCGGGTGGCCTCGCATACAAACAACCCCCGCTTACATGTTGTTCGAGGTGGGAGCGTGAGAGGGGATGAGTCAGGTGCTGATCTGGTGGTCACGTCATGGTGTGCAGCCACGAATCGACGTCGACGACGTGCAAGGTTTAATCTTGGGCTGACCTGTGGTTCTTTGGCTGGCTATTGGCGATGGTCGTCGTGCCCATTTTGCTGGGAAGCGTTGGCAGTTGAACAAGCCGTCAAATTCCGTGCTATTATCACACTGGCGTGTTTCGAGCGGACTGTCGACAAGTGCGGGCATTGAGCATCCCCCACAGTTCGTCGACTTGCAGATGAATGCTGGACTACCCCACCATCGATGCGATTAGAACTGGGCCCTGGGGCGACTCGGAACACAGGCGGGAGGAATGCGGGTAAGGGACGGAGAGCTGTCCAGTGGCGGGGTGAGCGCTTTCACGGCTTGTTCGAGGTCTGGGCGGCCGACCGCCTCGGAGGATTGGGTTCCTGATAGCATGTGGGTGGGGGTGTTCTGGGATCAAGGACGGGTGGTGATATTGCGAAGGTCTATGTGCGGACACGTGAGAGTCGGGGGAATGTGTGGGTGGAATGCCGCTGGCTGGAACATGTCGCGGGCTGCGTTGCGGGTGCGCTCGCTGCGGTGGCGGCCTAGTGATGTCATTTCCGTTTCGGTGGAAGACGACCAGGTGTTTCATGTGGCCGGTTGCGGCGCGGCGCGACTCGTTGGCGTTGGCGGGGCGGGTTCTGGCGGTTTCAGTGTTGGCGAGATCAACGCACAAACAAAGTGCGCTCGGCGCTGGGTGTGACCGTGACAGGGCCTTCTGCGGGTGATGTGAGCGGCGGCGGCGAGCTGCCTAATCGGGACTAGGCGATACCGGGTGGGTGGATCAGGGTGCAGAAAAAAGCGTGATATATGGAGGACTGGGACATCACCGACCGCATCCCCCTGTGATGGCCACCTGTGAGTCAGTCCGACCATGCTAATGAACTGGTGCTCACCCGCTGCAGCACTCTTCGACTCCGCCCCCGAATACGACTCGGACCTCGACACCCTTGCCGACTTTGTGCTCGAGCCCACCACCGCCCATGTCCCCCCGCCGCCGTCGCCCGCCCCCAACACCTGTCTCTGCGGCCGCACCACGCGCGACGACGAAGCCGACGACCACCTCTACTGTTCCGAGGCCTGCGCCCGCCTCGACGCCTTTCACGCCCTCACTGCCCGCTCTCGCTCCAACTCGCTGGCTCCCACTCCTGCCACCACTGCGCCTACCACCCCGCTTGGCCTCTACACGCCCCTCCGCGAGTCGCTTGCTATCCTGGCTCCCCACGACTCGGTGTTCACGCCGCCGTATGTCCCGACGCCGCTCTCTGCGTCCAGCTCGCACACGTCGTTTGAGAGCGCTGTTCTCCCGCTCGAAATGAGCAGCCACTACCGGCGCGTCCACGCCAAACGCGAGCGCATGGAGCGTGCGAGCGAAGAGCGCGAGCGTTCTCGCTCCCACTCGCGCTCCCACTCCAAGGCGCGCCCTTCGCTCAGCAGCCTGCGCGAAGAGATCTTCGTCGAGACCCTCATCGAGCGCGAGGCGGGCGACGACGGCGAGGACCATGTCCCAGCTCCTGCTGCCCTGTTTGTCAACGTTCAAGTCGACATCCAGGTCCAGCATCACGACGCCGACGACGCGACTGAAACTTCACCTTCATTCGGCCCCGCTCCAGGTCTCGAGTGGCGCAACCCTTTTGCCGACCCCAGCCCCTCGTCTCCCGTGTCCTCCCACGACCTGTTTGTCGCGCCTCACGACGCGGCTGGCCTTAGCACGGATGATCTACTGTCCATCACCGAGTCTGAACTCAGCCCGTTTATGGCCTATGCACCTGTCTCACCCCCGCCCCCCGGTTTGCGCACCCGCAAGTCGAGTGTATGCTTTGCGGGCGTGGATTCGGCTGTGGGTGTCGGTATCACGCGATCGCGCGCCAATTCACGTTCACGTGTTCCATCTGCCTTTGCTGAGAAGCCTCTACCTCCAACACCCGCGCCCATGGAACCATCATCATCACTCGAACTTTCCGAACGTGAATCTTCTGTTCAACCCCTGGAACCTGTACTTTTGCCCCCGGACTCCCCGTTTCAGCCAGCTTCTGATTCGCAAGAGCCGACAACCCCGACCTTGCCCACTCTGCCTGCGTCTCCTTGTACCCCCAACGCGCGCATACACGCACCTGATGCTGACCCACTTGCCACCCCATCTCGCTCGGCTCCTGCGACTCGTACACCTAGCTCGCCGGCGACTCCCAAACACTCTCCTCCGGCCTCTGTGCCCCGCATGCACAAGCCCCAGGCGTTGGATGTACTCGCTCGCGCCAAGATCTTTTCGACGGTGATCGACCCTGAGCTCGATGTATTTTCTGCGCAAGTGGTCGACCAGGTTGCACCACTCAAGCGGTCTGAGACCGCGCCAGAACTCCACATGGGCTGGGGGGGGGGCATCGACGCACAGCCTGCTGTGTGCTACCCGCAGACACCCCGCAAGGAGTCCCGCGCGCGCGCCACATCCACCCCGCGCCGGGGAGCGGGGGCGGGACGGCAACGCACGACGTCGACGCCCGCGCATCCTCACCTTAGCGGGCTCCAGCTTACCCCCCGGCGTGCGCGTGTGCACCATATCCCGCCGCCGACGCCGCCGGTCTCACCCTCGCAGGTGAGCTCGCCGCGGCCGGCGGTCGGTCAGGACCCGGGTAGTTGGCCGAGCTTTGGTGCGGTGTTTGATGCGTTGGATCGGGCGGGTGCAGGGGATATGCACCGCCGCCAGGAGAGCGGAGAGAGTACGAGTAGCAGCGCGACGGACGTTTCATGGGAGAGCGGTTCCGCAGGTGAGTTTGTGTCCTTATATGCGTTGGTGCGGCGTTTCTCACGGGAGGCGGTTGCTTGGTGACAGAGCCGACAGAGTACTGGCGCGGAAGGGCACAGTCGCCAGCGACGAGCAGCGTGCGCACGATCATCCCACCCCCGCGTGGATCGAGTCTGGTTAGGTACGAGGCTGACGAAAAGGACCAGCATGTACCGCGTCGGACCCGCCGGCATTCGAGCATCGCTGCGCTCGACAGCATCCTCGCGATGGAGGACACGTTTTGGGCGACCGAGGGGCCCGTCGTCGTTCGCGAGGCCGACGACGGCGAGGGCGAGGGTGTCCCTGCTGGTCAGTTTTCCACCAAAGCGGGTGTCGTTGGCCAGTTTTCCGGGGATGCCGGCGGGTTTGCCTTTCCGTCTGAAAAGCCGAAGCCGGCATTCGAACCCGTGCTGCGCATCGCGGGTGTGTCACGTCCGCCATCGATGCTGAACCCGAGCCCACCGAGGTCGCGGCGCGGTAGTGGCGTACGGTTTGATCCAGTAGATCATGCACATCGGTTACCCCCTTCGCACTTTCCAGTGTCCCCCTCGGTCGGACGTCCGAGCCCCGACGGCGGGGAGCCCTCGCCGATTCCTGCGCACTTGCACCTGGCAGGGAGCCTGTTTGATGGACCCATGACTGGCTCGCCGCTCTTGCTGTCTGCGCGCGGCTCGCCAGCCCTGCCGAATGCGTCGCCTATATCGCCGCATTTCGGGTTGCGCGCACCGGGTAGCCCGTACTTGTCTGTTGGCCGGCGCGGGTCCCGCTCGGCCGACGCGTCTAGCGTGTTGCTGCGCACTGCGAGCGCTGCTCGACTTGCTGCTGCGCTCAACGCCGCTCCCGAGGATGATGACGACGAGGAGCTGACGCGGTTTGGTACGCGCGTGCGTCGGTCTGGGTCGCTCGGCCATTCGAGCCCGCGTATTGGACTCGGGCTCGCCCTGGGCGACGAACATATCCGCTCTCGGGCTAATTCTGAGTCGTGGCTGGGCAATGCGCCGGGAACCATGTCTCGCTCTGGGTCGCGTATGAATTTGATGAACCCGACGACGTCTGTTGTAGAAGAAGAGGAAGAAGAAGACTATGGCCAGGTCGTGGACTCGTCTAGGTTCTCTGGGGTCGTTGTCGAAGCACCCGCGTCGAGCACTGGACAAGCCGGCGAGGCGTCGCCGCTGATCGACGCGTTCCCGCACCCGATGGGTGGCTACTTTCCCGGCTCGCGCTTTGCGTCTCGTGCCAACACGCCCGTGCGGAGTTTGCATGCGTCGAATTCTGTGCTGTCGTTGCGCCAGGTCGCGGCGGGCCAAGTCCAACCTAGAGAACGCGAAGAGGAAGACGACGAGGACGAAGAAGTTGTGACGACTGTGCAGCGCATGCGTCACAGCATGCAGCTGCTCGCAACTGTGTAATCCTCACGACAAAAACGAAAAACGCGTAGACGAGCGCGCCCGGATTTTTTTTCATTGCATTGTTTCGAATTTATTTCTATCTTTTCTATCACGTCGCTTTCGCATCTCTCATGTCTTGAACAAAGACCAAACTCACACAACACGCAATTTTACATTGATCGTACATACACAAACTGCACGCTAGAGGTTTCTGTTCTTCTTTTTCGTTATGACCGGTGACGTGAACACTTTTGTATTCTGGGGCCTTGGTTGTCTTTGCCTGTACTAGCGCGGTGTATCTTACTATCCGAAAAACAAAAAGAGTTTTTTCTCGTCATTAGTATACAATGTGAAGAGCAAACCAAGAAGCTGATCGATCCCCACTAGACATCCAGGATGCCCATCTCGCGCCAGCGTTCCCAAAGCACACCAACGCCGACTTCCCGCCCACGCTCGCCTAATACGTCCTTGGCATCTAACAACCGATACTGCTGCCCGAACACGAGAAAGTGCGCAAAGAGCGAGTTGAAGTGGCCCTCGGAGTGCAAATGGAGCAAGTCGGTAAAGTGCGCGTGGTATATATGCGCAAACACGCGAAACAGCTGCACGAATATCGCCTTGCAGCACGCGGCAAACGAGGAAGACGACGCTGGGGGGAAATCGTTGCCCGCGCGCGTCGGAAACGTTGTTTCGTCGTCGAGACAGTTTTGGACCCAGGTCATCACGTAGTCGGTGTACGTCGCGGCCGGGAGCGAGACCGAGCGTCGGTTACGGTCTGTCCATTCGTACGAGAGGCTGATAGGGTTGCGGGTTTTTCGTCTGTCAGACTCGGGGCATGGTAAAATAGGCAAGTGGATGGCCTACTTGGGTCCGGCGGTCATTTGTGTGCATGTTTGGATCGAGCAGATTTCGGCGGTTACCGCGCAAAACAGGTTCAGGTTTGTGTAAAAGTCGAAAATGTTGACGGCGACCCACTCGTTGATGTCGACGTATCTGCCAAGTTGGGAGGTAAGTACCCGTTTTTGTGTCTGGTGTTGGATCTACCTAGGGAGCGCGACGATCGTCTTGAACTTGCCCGTGACGAGCGCAGCGCGGACAAAAGGCTGGCAGAGGTAGAGCGGGGTGGGCGTGGTCGCGTTTACAGACTCGTTTGGGGGCATGCTGCGACGCGGGAGCAGATAATGTGCTTTTTGCCCGTTACGTCTTGCCTATAAACGCGGCTGTTTCCGTTGTCATGCCCTCCTCGGTAATCACCACGTGGCGACAGTCTCCATATCAGACTCACAACACTGATGTAGCTAACATAACAAGTGGATTAGACAGGTAGATACAGCACTTGTTTGGACGCTTGATTCGATGCAGCTACTGCAGCCCTGCAGCGACCAGTTCCAATATCTCCTTGGTGCCCTTGCCAGTGTTCCTCATGTCCTTTGCAACTACTTGCCATGCCTGCGAGTGGTGGGGCTCCGCCAACACACACCCGTCGGTTACAGCCTGCTGATGTTCCTGTTCGCGCGTTAGAGATTACGTTCGTGTTCGGCTTGTGTCTGAAATAGCTCACCTTGATTCCGTGCTGACGCTCAAACTTTAACCACCACGCCCACGTCTCGCCGCGATCACTGTCGGTCGCAATCGCGCGTTTAAACCATTGTCGGGCCTTTTCGATTTTGCCTTCGGCCCAGAAGAGCCGCGCAACAGTGCAAATGATAATCGGATCCTCGGCAGATTTCTTGAGCGCATCCACCGAACGTGCTTTTCGCGTCGCGCGAGGCTCGAGCCAAATGGTGAGCGACCAAAGAAGCCCAGAGGTTGGGCATTCTTGCAGGCCTGAATATTTCATGTTGGACGATATCCGCACCGGAATAGCCATTGCGACGCACCTCGAGCCAAAACGGCTTTTGCCTGAGCAACACCCGAACTCCGTTCTTCCACGCCAACAGCTTCAGCCCAGAGTACGGCTTCTTTCGGGTTCACAAGACGCGCCTTTTCGAGGAGTGAGCGCGCCTTGATCGCCTTGTTGTCACGCTCCTCGAGTCGAGACGCAAGTGTCCAGAGCGTGATGCTCTTTGGGCACGCCTTGACCGCCTTGGCATATGTCGCGCGTGCGTCGGCAATCTGTCCCAGGTCTTCGTATATCTGGGCTTTGACCATGTGCAACTTGTCAAACGAGGGGTATTTTTGTAGTGCAGTTGTCAGTGTCTCGAGTGCTTGAGCGTGCTGTCCTTGCTGTCGCTCAAACACGGCGCACTTCATCCAAATCTACGCAAAACCTATTAGAGTGGACCAAATAAGCCTATAGTGCAAGACTCACCCTCTCTGTATCCGCAACGGTGCGCGCACGGACCAATAGCTCGCGTGCGACCCCCATTTCCCCATTCTCGGCCTCGAGCTTGACTGCTGCCAACCAAATTGCTTCGCTTTCGGGGTTCACGACGAACGCTTGCTCTAGCGTACGCCGAGCCGCCATAACATCGCCAGCGAGCCACTTTTCCTTGGCAGACATGAGCCAGAGTACCTCCGCCTGTGGGCAGAACTTGACGGCTTGAGTCAGGACGGCATCCAAAGACGCGCTGTCGTGCGAGTCAGAATTAACCAGCGAATCAGCCGGCTTGACTTACCGGTCGCCATGAATCTTTTCCAGGTCTGCCGCCCGACGCCACAGCTCCCTTCGGTCTGGCAACACCCTCAACGCATACGCCAACACGCTCCGCGCAACCACCACCCTTCCTCGACTCAATGCGCTCTCGGCATCTCCAACCCAGGTATCGTACCTGTCTTCTTCCTCGACCTCCATTGCAACCGAGGCTTTGACAATTGCCTCCGCCGTACGGGGACTGCCTTCGGCCTCGCACTTTTCCGCTTCTGCGAGCCATTGGTCGCGCGTGAGCACCGCACCATGTTTACGCAGCTGCGGGACTGCAAGCGCGAGCGTCTGGTCCACCTTTTCGAGTTCGGCCGCCCGTTGGGCATCGGTCTTGTCCGTTCCATCCTCGTTGAACCCAAGTCGCGCTTGCTCTTCGATCAGGCGACCGGCAGCAATCCAAATCTCGTGCGAGGTAGGGACTTTCTTGCGTGCTTGGTTGATAACTTTCTTGGCACGCTCAGGTGTCTCGAGGCGAGCAAGTGCGAGCCAAAGTTCGACAGAGGCTGGAATTAACTCCGTCGCACGCGTGAGCAGGATGCGCGCTTCAGTTGGAGAGTCTTCCAAGTTCACGTTCTCTTTCCAGAGCCGAACCGAGTTGGGAATGTGCGTCACAGCTCGTCGCATGACCGTCTTTTTGGCCTTGGGATCGTGCTCGAGATCGGCCGCCGCAAGCCAGACCTTGACACTCTGAGGAACATGTTCTACTGCATTGGCTAGAATGATCTTGGCGTCTGCATTTTGCTGCCAAATATATGTTAATATAAATCAAGCGGGCAAGAGATAACACCCACATGCAAACGCGCTGCCTCGAGCCATACGTCCTCGCTCTTTGGGCAATTCTCAGTCCCCAGCCTAATCAACTTTCGCGCAGCAACCATACGACCCGCATGCTCTTCGACACACGCAGCAGCAATCCATCCAGGAGAGTGTTTCGGATTAGACTTGACGAGTGAATCGAACAGCATACGAGCTCGTTTAATATCCCTATAAACTCATTAAAATTTTGTCTCCGTAAATGAAACGACCGATGCCACTCACCCAATTTCGGCTTCTGTCTTTTGAATCACGCTATTCAGATCAGTCAAGTATCCCTTGGGGTCGACCGTCGAGCTGCTTCCCGCAATTTGGTCCAGCTTCAACGAGAGCACCTTGTCCCTTGCCTGGCCGATCGCAACCAAGTTGGTGAGAGCCCCTCCACCATCTCCGACTTCGCTCAAGAACCCGCCCTGCTCTTGTTGACGTGTGTCCAGAGAGTTCTCATATTCGAGTTTATCGCGGTCGCCGACGAGAACGGAATCGGGAACAGCGTACATCCGGGGGTCGCGCTTGCGCTTTTTGCCAGTGAGGTTTCCTACTTCGGGAAGAGACTCCCATTCCGTGTCAGTGACAGCTGCAAGGCCACGCTTAAGGTCAGCGAACTGAGCCTGGAGCTTGGGCCGTGAGGCGCGGAACTCTTCGTGCTCCTGTTTTTCGCGAGCTTCCCTAGTAAAGTGGTTGACGGAGCAAGGTTGAGCACAGAGTTGGTTCAATCGAAGGGACAGGGGAGAAGGCAAGGCGGGCACAGAGTCTCAGCCGGAGTTCAGCGCCGGTTCAGAACAAACCAAACCACACTCACCTCCGTGCCTTTCTACGCTCGTCCATCTTGTTGTCAACAGCATCATAGATTCGGTCGGCCTCTTCGTCGTCTGCTTCATATACCGTTCCCGCAAAGAGACCGGTTTCGTTGTCTGGGTCTTGTATCGAGTCGGGGTCAACCTCGACTTCCTCGCCACGGCGGGCCTGAGCTTCGCTGTTTGCAAGGAAATGTGAGCAAGCTATACAGCTCAAGGTAATGATACATACGCAATGGCCTCCGCCGATGGTCCCTCCCGTGCAGGACCAATATCGGAACGAGTCGTGAAGCCAGATGCGCTACACAGAACGTAAGCACACGTTCAGCTGTGATTCCCTAATACTTACCCTCGACCTAGACCAGCTACATACGACGCCGGCGCTGTCTGCGTCAAAAACGCCAGTCGATTAGGCTTGTTACTCCCTGCAGACATGGTCGACCAGTTGTGGTGGTGGGTGCGAGATTGTGGCGAGTATTTGCAATCCACACCACACAAATCACGCCGGCCATAGCCACCACCTCCACAAGCCAACCGTGCACAAAGAGTTCACCGTGAATGTTCGCGAGCACCAGCGCAAGCATATGTGATCGTATGAGTAGTTGTACGTGTTTTAGAAGTTATTTTAGATTGCTGAGTTACTGCGACCATGTCGCACAACGTATTAGTGCCAATGTGGTCAAGGTCAAGAGAAGTACTGCGACTCGGTATTTAGCAGAGTCTGGATTACATGGTTAAAACCTAGTCTCCCTGATGCATCTACCACACTAGATTACACTGCCGCCAGGCCTCCGCCATTGCCAACATCACAAGCATTACCTATGCCAATCCTCATCCGAGTCGTCTTCATCCTTGACAGGCGGCTCCCACCGCATGGAGCCTTCGCCGGCGTTGAAACCTGCAAGCTCGTCTTCACTATCCGACTCGATGTCGATAACGCTCGACTCGCGCTTCGGTGTTGGTGTCCTTACAGACTTTGAAGTGCATGGCGGAGAAGTAAGAACGACCTCCATCACAAGAGGCTTCTTACGAGACCTACACTCACGCGATCAATCGTGGCACCCCAATTATCTAAAGAGCACCCACTTTGGTTTAGAGTTGGTGCTATTAATGCTCACTCCTGTCGCCTGGATTGGCGCGGTCTTTAGCTCTGTGGTCGTTACTACGGACGCTCGTTGAGGCTCGTCCGTATGTTTCAGAGGCGTTTTGGTGTTATTTTGTCGAGCCACAACCATTTTTGGCTTCGCCAAAACCTTGGCGGACAAACCGTTCGAAGGTGATGATATCGAGGAAGGGAGCGGAGATGAAGTGGGAATCTCGAGCTCAAACCCGCCGGTTATGGCAGAAGCCTGTAGCGAGGCTACCATGGCAGAGAATGAAGTTCGATTGGGTTGAATAGTCCCGGATGGCGACACGGATACAGAGGAGATGGACCGACCACTGGGCGCAGCCACAACCAGAGTGGACCTAATTTTGGGGGGTGACTCCACGTCTTCGTCGGAGTCCGATTCGATGATGATCAGTTCACCCTCAACACTAACTTCGGATCCCGGTCGAACGCATGCTGAAGGGTTAGCACTTGGACGGACATTACGAGTACTAGGCGTTTCAGCCCGAGTACGTGCGTTCTGGTCGTGCGAGCCAACCACCCTGGTATCCACAACACTACACATATGCATAGGACCCGACGAACGAGTTTGAGGGGATTTTCCGAGGGCCAAGGCTCCCAGGATCGATGAAACATCATCGTCTTCGCTTTCCTCTTGTTTCGCGAGCTGAAGTGTGGAGTCGCCAACCGCAAAAGAGGAAAATTCATCGTCGTCGCTATCGTCATCGCGGAGCGCGCCATCTGGGTTGTGTAAGCTATCCCCTAGATAGACTACCTCGTCTTCGTCCACCTCTAGCTCTTGTTTATTCTCGTTTTTCGGTGCATTCTCCTCGTGAATCGCGCGTTCCGCCGCCAAGAATTCCGCCAAATCTTCCGCGTCTTGAGGAGAGAGCTCTGGCCGAGGGGGAGGCAACTCTCGATACTGAAAATCATATGACCAGCTCTCGAATGCGTCCCCTTCTTCGTCCGCAGCTTCCGCGTCTCCAGCTGCATCCCCTTCCTCACCCTCGTCGTCGCATTCATTGGTTTCTGTTTCCGTTTCCGTCTCGCTCGCACCAATGATAGGCTCGACTTGGATCGCCTCGCCAAAAATCCCAATTTTCCAGCCTCTCTCCGAGGCAGCGCGAAGCACGCCCCGATCCTTGTATATTTCGCCTGTTAGGATATCAATCTCGTCGTCTTCGTCTAGCGGCCGAGCATATCGCGCCGCCAAGCTCTCCCACAAAGACATAACCCGAGCAGAAGCACGGCGCCGGGCAGCATCAAGCACATCAAAATCGATTGCAGGGGGGACGGAGGATGAGCCAGAGGTAGGTGTCCCAAGAGACTCTTTCATGTCCGTTTGGAGAGTGCGTCGTCTTTTAGTGGGGCGATTCGAAGCGTCTCGCAGAGACTGAGCCGCAGCGAGCTTAGGAGCAGGTGAGATGGAAGGATTCAAAGTAGATTTATTGTCGGGCGTAGCAAGTCGAGGGAAGGCGGAAGTCGTCGCATCAAACACCATTGTGATATATATCGAGAGAAGGGAGATGCAGATCCAGTTGTACAACGAACTTCGCGTGACCTAAAGGAAGGCGCGCAGATAGAGTTAACAAGCCCACTAGCAGGAGGTTAAGAAACAACGAGCCTAGGATGATTGTGCCCCCAGGAGTCACAGATTCCTAACCAGGCAGTTAAATATCCCAAATTCACGGGTGGGTATAATGAATAGCTAGTATACACGAACGAGGAAGAGGGCACGCTCTCGATCATCGAGGCACGTGACAATCGCGTGCTGAACAAGCGCCAAAGATAATGGATTTAATTTTCAAATGAGGCAGGCAGCATTCTCCTCTGCAGCTACGTCAAGCAACCCGGTAGACGGGCACAATCCCACCATCCGTACAATAAATTATTTCTAAGACTGGCGCCTGGTAAGCTGTAACTCTGTGAACTATGGTAACCGAGAATTTTATCAAGCCGAACGCATCTGCTTGCGCACTCCAACTGATATGCTCAGTAATACACATACCCCTGCTGGGAGGCCCCCATTTATCTTGCGCGGAAATCGGGTTCTGAGAAAGCAATCAACATCTTCTCAATAATGCAACCCCCCCCCCCCCGCGTGGTTGTAGCGTATTTAAATGGAACCTCAACGCGACCTTGGAGTATATTCTAGCCGCTGCTACCAATATACCCGTGAACGTCAAACCAAAGACGCTCTCGCATTCGTCCACAGTGCATGTTAGATACGTTCGCCCGACCCACAAAGCCGGACTCACCGATAGGGGTCAGCCAGGTCTATGACGTAGCCCCGCTCTGAAAATACCCTGGAGATAAGCAGGCTATGCACACCCAGCCATCCTTGTTTTCGTCTACCAAACCTCGATCAAGCGTGTGTGTAAACATATATAAACACAACGCGACATCTACACCTCCTAGCGTCTCACTTACTGTCTCCAGGTCACACTAGAGATGACTCGTTTCGTAATAGAGTTTTGAGGCACGAAAGTTAGACAGAACAATGCTTCGGCATCCCATGTACCTTCGGTTACAGTTTGAAATATTTTGAGCGGGAGTTGCACGAGCACTAGCAGATACAATCCAGGAGGTCGTTCGGCCCATTTGTGGTCGGATGTGATCGGTTATGCAGCATTCAGCCAGTAAAACCTAGTTGCGGAATCTCTGCCTAGCTGAGTTTGGTATATGTATCTACTTTTTCTAACTCGTGAAACGGGGAGACGTCTAACATCTGCACTATACACTTGGGCCCTATAGGACCCAGCTGGGGGAGGAGCTGTGCTCAAGGACCAACGCCTATGTTCATAGCGCCGTTGTTACCTACGAATAACCAATAACTCTTACACGTGCGTCTGTGATTTGGCTGGAATCGGGCCTGGGCCTGACCGGCCTCGGAGCCAGAGCTGTCACCGGCTGGAATTCATGGTGGGGCGCCCAGGGTGATTGAGGATTGGACCTTCCAGCCTGATTCCAGCTGGAACACAGCCACCGCACTATGGTACTTATGCACAGTCGGAAACAAAGTTTACCTGTCTCTGGCCTCTAGAGTCTCAAATTAGCTTAAACTTGTCTTCGTCACGACTCCAACTTATCGACGAATGTTGTGCTTAAAGTGTCCGATTTCCTCTGTTGGCCCCACGCCTACCAGTACCGAGTCTTTTTCCCCACGAAGGTAAACAAAATACGATCCTAAATTCAGGTTTATGGTATGATACAGAATCCCCGTTTGAATAAGTATACGGATGTCAAAGCTTTCCCTTGGTTGCGAACTGGGCTTCTGTTACGCCTTTGCCCATCGCAGCCGTCGACGAGACACCGCCAGTAACGGTTATGAGAAGATCGTCGATGTAGTCTGCCCCAGACCACTGCGTCAAAACAGTCAGCGTCATCATAAAAAAAGCAAGTAGGGTGGGCACACTCACCTTTTGGTGCGTGAGTACATCACACCCAATATCTCTCTCGCGGCGCTGGACAAGTTCAACATAGGCCTTCATACCCTCCTTTGCATATGCTTTGGCGAACAACTCGCTAATATATGCGTTCGAGTGAAGCCCGCCAAGCTACAAGAAAGCCGATTGTAAGGCTCGAACCAACCCCCCGCCCAACAGCCTACTCACAGTGATGAATTGCCAAACGAACCCTAGCTTGCCGAGCTGCCAGACATAATCCCGCATCTCTTTCGTGCCAAGGCCGGCGGCATCCCAATTGAAAGACGGGCTCAAGTTGTAAGCGAGCCAGTGGCCGGGGCGAACAGCGTGAACACCCTTGGCGAATTCCTGTGCCTGTCAGACGCACGATGAACCTGGTCAGGACAAGATGTTCCTGGGCACGACCCAAACACGTACCTGAGCCAATATTGGGCTCTTGGTCTCCATCCACAAGAGATCTGCGTGGGGAGCAAACGCAGCAGCACGGACAATGGCCGCAGGGGTGCCGCCCTGGTAACGGTAGTATCCCTCACGCGTCCGGGCAGAGTCCCAAGAAAATGCAGGGAGAGTACGCAGCCCGTATTTCCCTTGGGCAAGTTTGACACCTGTGAGGAATCTCGTTAGGATATTGTTTAGTAGTGGTAGCGCTTTGGTGCGTACCAGCTTCAAAAGACCCCTTGTTGGCCTCCTCCTTGAACTGCTTGACCTGAGATGCGCTAGCACCTTGTTTATGCAGAGCGGCTCCCAAAGCATCCGCAAACGTTGAAAGTCCGGCTCGTGCGGTCCACTCGTCCTCTACAGCCTGACCCGTCGTAAGTAAGTTAAGATGGTGGTCCTAACGAGTAAGGCTTACCTGAAGAGCCGCGCCAGTTACACCACGAGCCTCAGCGTCCAGCATGGCCTTGACGAGTCCCACACCACCTGATCCGACTGCATAGTCGTCGATGCACAGCGGGTTGGTCGCGCCGAGAATAAAAGGATGGTCTCGTGGGTCAATGGGCGAGGTAATGAGAGTTGCAGCCTCGGAATCCGTGCGAGCAACTACAAGAGTGGTTGTATGCATAATGTCGAGCTGAAGACGCATAGCGACCAGTCGGTTGATGTGTTCTAAAACGAAAATTGAGATCTCGGTAGGGGGAGGGGGACAAACGATACGCACCTGAGATCGGAACGAGCACTTTGCCGGCCATGTGCCCGCACTTTTTGGTTCCAGGAGCTTGGTCCTCAATATGAATACCGGCAGCGCCTTTCTCGACAAACATCTTGACAAGCTGTGGTTGGATCGATTAATAAACGGTCTTACGGAGGATAATTGAGGGGCTAACCTTCATGACAGCGGTCAATCCGCCATGGCCAGTGTCTCCATCAGCAACGATGGGTCGCAGGTAGTCGATAGGTGGGGTATTAGCAAGCTCAGACACGGACATTGCGGCACGAGCGGAGCGCTGCTTTCGGTCTATATAGTTCGAGTGTAAATTCCCTGACCTTAGGATTTACTGGAATACATACCATGGAAAAGTTGAGCGTAAAAGAGATGCTCGACCTTGTTGGGGACAGTGTTGGACGGATAGTCTGAAAGGCATGGTTAGGTTAGAATATCTCGCGGATTCAGTGAGGATCCGGTTAACCTGCTAGGTCCGGGCCAGGTTCATTAGTCGAAGAAGCTGTAGAGGATGATTGCCACCCAGAAACATATACGGTCTCCAGATGCTTCGCCATCTGAGTGACTTGCACGGGGTCGAGCCTGTTCACGCACCCACACCGTCAGTTTAGAACTAAGACGATCGACAAATATTAACACTTACGCCCCATATGTATGCGACGGCGTTCCCGCCTTCGCATGGCCCTCAAGCAAAGCCCAGAGTTTCTTGGCCATCTCATCCGACGGATACTGAATTCGTATCGTTCCGCGCTTGCTCACAACCTGGGCCGCAGTATACGGCCGCTTGGTCCTCGCAAATCGTGGTTGCTGCAATCCCAATCCTTTCAGTTATGTGTTGCAAGCGTCATCCGAGAAATATATTACCTTCCAGAACTGCTCGAGTTCAGCGACCTCACGGTCAAAGGCAAGCTTTTCAGCCGACATGGCGTCTACGTCTAGGTGCAGTACAGACAGAGGGATTTTGTTGGGCAATGAGGAACCTGTAGAGGAGGCGAGAGATGGTAGGAGTAGCTGTCTTGTGTGCTACTGGACCGGCGGTCCTTTTGAAGGGCTGAAGGCGGGAATAATCGGGTTTCACGTGAGTGGTGGGCTAGTTCCGGTAATCCCGGCGGAGCGAACGGTCCGAGGAAAGAGGATTCGCGGGAGCAACGCAGAAGTCTAATACGTTGTTTAAACATTTATGCCGGTCTTATGTCTTCCCACACCTAGTATGTTCAGAAGTCTCTGGGCTAACAGCGACGTGGCCACGAGCGTCATATAAAAGGGCTTGGTTCCCCCGCTATTGGTGTACTTGTGGAGTGTGAGAAGTTATTAAGGGTATATTCGGAACTTGGCAAGCCTTGGTTTTACTTGGTGGTTGTCTTGCGTGTGTATTTGGTAGGTTTACTCATGATTAGGTCGCACACCAATGTACCGCTTATCCCATATATAACCATGGTGTGCTGGTACTTCTGGTGTATGTAGCGTCCGCGTAACGTTTGTACTACCTTCACTGTAGCAGGAATGGCAAACTCAAAACACGGGTAGAAAAGTCTGAAAGAATCGAGCGCTCCAGTCTGGCTTACGTGATATTCACGTGGCTTCCAACCTCGGTTGCCGGCCTAACCGGCTTACCTTTAAATCCTCCTTGCCCGACTTGCTCTGCAGGTAGAGTCGAGTTGCCTCTGTTCTCGCCGATCTATGCTCCGCCGTCTGATTCGTCTACCTCGTGCTAGGGTAATGCAGATGCCGCCCCGTTCTCTCCCTGCCGCAACTGCCGCTGCCCGCCTCGCTCAGACAGCTGGTCACCTTACTAGCACGAGCTCAACTGGGGGACCTGCTCGTTTCGCTTCAACTACTGCGGAATCGAGCTCAAACGCGGCATCTGGTCCTAATGCTGAGTTCAAGGAGGTTAAAAACCTGACATGCTTTGGTGCTGGTCTTATGGGTATGTAGTGATTGCATTTCGAGGGGTACCGACCTTCATGGTTGCTTCGCAGGCGCGGGCATTGCACAGGTTGCGGCTCAAAATGGTTTCAAGGTGCGTTTCCACAGATCACTTGATTTGGGTGACTAATGGATCACAGGTCACCTTGTGCGACGTCACTCCCCAAGCACTTGAGAACGGTCTCAACATAATTAAGACCTCACTTGGCCGGGTCGCTAAGAAAGCACACCCCGATTCACCCGAGCAACAGAAATCTCTGGTGGAAGGAGTAATGTCCACAATAACCACAACCACCGACGCCGAAGCAGCTGTCAAAGACGCCAACCTTGTAGTTGAGGCGATTGTCGAAAACCTGGAGGTAAAACGCAAACTATTTGCTTCGCTCGATGCATATGCTCCCAGGGACTGCATTTTTGCGACAAACACGAGCAGCCTGAGCGTATCCGAGATAGCGGAAAGCACTAGCTCCGCCCGGCAGGCTGCGTACGTAGTATTGCATGAGATAAATATAGTTCACTGATTTTCGCTCTTTTAGATTCGGAGGCCTCCATTTCTTTAACCGTAAGCTCATCTCCGAGACTCATTTGAATTAAACTTACTTTAGTCCATGCGGCAGCGGTGTTAGTAGTTTGGTTTTAATTGCCTCTCGGGAAATTTACTCTGCCGCTCTAGTCCTCAAATGAAACTTGTCGAGGTCGTTCGGACATCCAACATGTCCGACGCCACCAACGCAGCGCTCCTGGACGTATGCAAAAGGATGAAGAAAACAAGTGTCAGTTGCAAAGACACTCCAGGGTACGTCCCGTAGCATTCGGTTACGTTCTTGGCGGAGACCTAAACTTATGGTCACTATAGATTTATTGTCAACCGATTGTAAGGTTCTAAGGATACATCCTGCTCGGTGCTTATCCACATTTTGGTGTAGGTTAGTGCCTTATATGATGGAAGCCGTCCGCATGCTCGAGCGCGGTGATGCAACTGCCGAAGATATTGATACCGCGATGAAGCTTGGCGCTGGTATGTAGCTTCATGTATTGCGTCATCACGCCAATGTAACCCCCCTTTCAGGATACCGTGAGCCCATGTTTTGGGACAAGGCACGAAACTTTACTAACATAACTTATTATAGCAATGGGTCCGATTCAGCTCACCGACTTTGTCGGGTTAGATACATGTAAGCAAGCTACTTACCCCTTAAGTAAATTAATCCCCCTTTCGCAGGCCAGAACATTATGATCGGGTGGCGGGAGAAAGGGGCGCTGTCTCCAGAGTTGGTCAAGCCTATCAAGGCCCTTGAGGACAAGGTGAACGAGGGAAAGCTCGGTAGGAAAAATGGGGAAGGATTTTTTAAATACTGAGCTGTAATCACACTAAACACTTTGAATCGATCTACAGAAGCAATTATGTACTATATCTGGCTGATCTGAAGTGCGCGCTTCGACCGCATTTAACGGATCGAGCGTAGACATTGATTGACGGAAATCGACACTCCGCCGGAATCCCCTGTGGCGTACCGCGGATGCCAAGCAGGGCTGGGCATACTCTCAACGCGACCTCTCACAAATAAAAATCTCCGATTGAATATTGTGAAGCAATCCCATTGATTCGTGTGTATAGCAACCGTTGACAGCAAGCAGACAAAAAAAAATCAGTTATTCAGACAGATACAGCCGGCGCATGTATGTGCCAGCAACAACCGCTCATACAATACGGTGGGCAAGAAGAATTGTCCCAGGTGATGTAGATAAGCAACTGATGATGTACCGAAAAGCCCAGAATGTGGAAAGGGTAAGACCATGCTCAGACCCAAAGAATGATGGAGAATATAGTGGAAACATGTGAGCAGAGATTGTTGTAAAAGCGGGATTAGCGACGTGACGGGAAGGCGTTATAGTGAGCCCCATCGTGGGGTGAGGGTTGCTGATCCGCAGGCATGCCACTGATCGACTCGTACATGCCATACGGTGTGCTCGGTACCTGTAATATCCACACAACAGAATCCGTTCAGCCTGTCCAACTGCGAACCACGATCGGACGTACCTCAGCTCCCCCGTACGTCATGATCGAACCATGAGAAGGGTGATGCATTGTCACAGCTGGAAGCCCTGCGGCAAACGGCGTCTGGGCCACCCTGCCATATGAAGGCGACGGGACATGATTATGCCGTTCGTCCCCATGTTCTCGTTGTGTACGCTCTCGGTTGACGGCTGCTAGAATAGATTCAAGCTCGTCCGCTTGTATATGCGCTTCTTCGTACGCGAACGCGTATTGTCTAAGACCAGTGATACAATTTACAGCCTCGGGGCGCCCCTGACGCGCCAATAGAAGCCCTGCGGCATAAGTGCTGTAGTGCAGCACGTTAGGGTCGAGACGAAGATAGCCGTTGGTGGTGAGCACGCCAGTCTAAGTATGGGTGTAATCGGCTCAGTGACAAATTGGTGTCGAATATGAATACTCACCAAAGCAGCAATGCGTAGTGCGCTGTGGATGGCCTCCCCCGCAAGGGTAGCCTGCAATGACTCGATATCCGCATTTATTCCCGAGGGGTCAGACCCACGCTGCAGATCCCGAATCCCAAAGTCTTCTACAGCCTGGTGGCTAAGATAGACGTGAACCCACATCAGTGGTATCCCCTGCGACCTGAGAGAGAACTGCCTACAGGATGATGAACATGACGTGGAAGGAGGCATCGCTTGAACCTCAAGTCGGATCCATCAGCCACACTTGCGCTGACATATGTCAAAAACAGACATACATGCGGAGACTGCGGCCACAAAATTCCAGTCGGCCTCGAAGTTACTTGGAACGCCAACCGCGTTGAGATAGCCATCTCGCCATCTGTTCAAGCGCGCCATGACATCTTGGATCACCTTTGCTGGAATACCCTGCTCGGCTACAGCTGGGGTCCAGAGTATACGTGACATGCGGCGGACTTCGCAAGCTAAGATATGCAAGGCCGAATACCACGTCTACGATGAGCCGATTCTGATGAGCGGAATCGGGGGAACAGTTCTAAAGGTACGTACTACAAACTAAACAACGGGGGGATGGTCAACAGAGCAAACAGCTGAAAGAGAAGAGCGCACTAACTTCAGTCGGCGTACCGATTCCAAGGGTCTCTGATGAGGCGAGGAACGTGCTGTTCGACAGAGCTTGGATGTTGTAATCGTCGTCATCCCTGAAAAACAGCGCATGTGAATGGATATTCACACGAGAACATATGCGGGATCGCACAATACAGGTTTAAATCGAAAATAGGCCGAGCTGAAACCATCAGCCAAGCAGGCCATCCACCACGACATCACCTGAGAAGGTACGTTAGCCGGCTCAACGATAGACAAATAACCTTTACTCCTTACAATCGAGGCACCCTTCGAGTCATTGGTGGCGATTGTGCCGACCTTGTAGTTGATGTGGAGCTCAAGCATGTGTCGGATGCCAGCGTTCAGCCAAAAGCCATGGAAGCCGTCGGGGTCAGTGGGCATTTCTACTGGTTTGTGAGCGGAGATGAGCGGGGCAGTCCGCCAGACGAAGACGCACGGCTTTGCAGGGGTTCAAGCAAGAGACAAATGAGCACGTTGTCTGGAGTAGCAATCCTGAACACACGATCTGCCTCGGCAACTTCGCGGGCCTTCCTCACGAGGGAACGTGCGAGCATCGACGACTTGTCCTTGTTGCTCTGCCGGTCATGGACGATGATGGGATGCTCTGTTGGAACGTTCGGTTGGTTGAAGGTGCTTCAGCTGAGTTTTCCTGGCCAGAAAACGGAGTACTTGCCACTAAATTTTGCGCCCCATGCTAAAACAGCAGCAATAAGTGCTAGTGGGAGTGGCTCGATATCGCGCGCTGGGAGGGGAGGGGGGAGGGGGGCTTGGGGTAAGGAGTATTTGAATCGCGTGCCTAAAAGGATACCCGACTCAGTGTTATCGTCAACAAATTACGCAAGACTACAGACGGAAGTTTTGGGGGTCCAGTATGGGGAGTCGAGTGTGACATATCTGGAAGTACACGTCGATCAAGTCCAAGGCAAATCTAGTAAATAATAGTGCCGAGCACCGAAGAACGAGGCAACGGGTTGTTCAGCAGGTCAGCACAATTATCTTGTTGGCTAATAGAGCCCTCACTCGGTACGGAACGCCTCATTCTCAAGCCTAGTCCCCATCACACCCCAATCTTCAGCCGGAGCCCCGGCAAATGAATCATCGCGAGGGGGTGCAAAAATGTAACTTAGGAACCCGGCGATGGCATTTCGGCCCGCTGATCCACTCGGGAGGCCTGTGGCAGCAAACGCCCCAGCTCCTCCAGTCGTTCCAGAAGGAAGACTTATCCCACTCGGACCCGACACCGACATACTGGGAGGAAACAAAAAGGTAGACATTTAGAATTCGATAGAACTTTCTCGGGTTGAAGAACAGAGGAAAAGGTAATGAGGGACACCCACCTTGGGTCGCCTGATATTGGGCGGAAACCTCGCCTCACACCACCCAGCTGGCGCTTTTTTTCGGACGTTGCCTGCTGGATCAGGTTTCTGTATGCGCGTAAATCCGGGAAAAAGAATTAGTGATAGGGGTTGGCGTCAGGGCCGCTCATAACGCGAGGTGGGTACTGAACGCGAAATGACATACGTGCATGGGAAGTTCTTGCCTATGCAATGCTGACACTAAACAAAACAAGCGTGTCAGCAACTCGCGTTCAGCCACATCGGGCGAGCTGCGTAATCAGCATCACGCAGAATGAATATACACGAGATTTAAATGAGGGGAGGGTGTCCACGGTTTCGATGGGACCCGAGGGCCCGCGCTCAATGGGGAAGTTCCAGGGCGTGGGTGGAAGCGAAGAGCAGCATCGGCCTGCGCAAGGGGCCTCGAGGATCGGTCATAATAAGTTTCTTTCGTGGAAGGGTTATCGCGCCGCAGGATAGCAACAGGTCAAGGGGTTGGCGACTGGCAATTACGTCGCTAAATAGCGGAAGCTTGGACCAAAAAAAAATGTATCTTGCACGTGTCCGTGCTGATGGAACCCAACCAGAAATTGTGGCACCCGAGTTTGCGACCAGACAAGTGCCCCCGGGAACATAAATATCAAGACGGCTCACCTTGTCTGAACCTGGGTTCCTCACACACTTGACCTTGCGATTTCTACAAGCATCGCACGCTACGTTTTGCTTGCGCGGGGGTGCATAGGCTGGAGTAGCTGGCAGGCTTGCCTCTGGGGCTGTCGAGGACCACGGCGCTAACGTTGCTTCCTGCTGAGTTCGAGGCTGGCTTGGTGGCTGCGGCGAGCGGGACCCAGAAGCTGTCCCTGGAGCCTGTCCCTGTGTTGCGTCTGTGTCCCCCGCTTGTTGAAACGACTCGCCTCTCATAGACGAAAGACTAGGAGAACGATCACGTGACCTTGAACGACGCAAACGAACTCTTGGGGAAGCAGTGCTTGCGTCTGACTCGGAGCCGGAGCGAGAACGCGTTCTTGACTGAGACATCGGGGCAGGAGTTGACCTAGAGTGCGTGCGAGTTAACCCCGGAGATGAATTCCCGGTAGCTTTGGGTGGGCGCCGGTAAGGGTGCGGCCGCCGAGGGGGGGTTCGCTGTAGAGGTGCCGTAGTGACTGAGGAGGTGGAGTGGGGAATGATTTAGGCGCGCGTACACCAACAAAGTGCCAGTGTGTTCGGCAGGGTGCAATTGGGACAGAAATGACGTCACAGATAGCCCAGATACGGCGTCAGGAGAAAGGAACCGTGCCCAGGTTGGCCAGAGCAGGCACGCCAGGGAATTTCGGGGCCGAAGTAGAGACGGAGTGAGGGACGGAACAGGTGCGTCAGTGTCTGCTCTCAATTGACTTCATTCTCAAAAACGGGAAAGGGAGAAGGGGGAGCGCCCGTGTAGCTCGGAAGTTATAGACGACTGAGAGTACGCTCTCACACCACCAGCGTCACGGTGCGCAGGGGGCGAGGAATGGTCCAAGGTGGAGTTGGGGGTGGAGGGAGAGGAAAGATCCAGGCGTGCCACATATGGCGTTATGAAACAGAGAGCAGAAGGCGCGGGATTGATCGATCATGGCAGGCTTCGACCCGCGGAGCCGTAGTTTTCTCTCATGCAAAAATGTAGGAGGATATATTTTACTTACCTTTGCGTGGCTCACCCACAATTTTGGGGCGGGAGCCTTCCCAGATAGATGCGGCGGATAACAGCGACCTGGTGTCACCAGCGAGCTCGTTTTTGGCTGGAGAGGGTGTTGTGTTCAGGCCCAAGACAGCTGTTCCCATAGGACTTTGCTTGTGAGTGGGCGATGGATGGCTATGCAGGCTAGACCAGTGTTACGCCAGCGCTGAAACGACGCCTGCCTTGGCCCGGCCCGTCCAGTGTCAGCTATGCAGGGACAAGAAGGGGTGGGGTGCACCGAAGGGCGTTAGCTGATAGATTAAGGCTGACTGTCGTGGAGCTGACGCTTCGCCTTGGTTTAGCGACCGAGCCGGAAGTGCGCTCTCCGAAAACCGGGCACTGGACTGCTGGCTTTTTTGCTTTTCCCACCAAGCTCTCTTCCTGGTGCAGCGGGGCCGGAAGCGCTGTCAACCACCACGCCCGGGGCTATCGACCCACCACGCGGCGCTGGCGTAGATCACAGCAATCACCGGGCCCAATAACAGTATGTGTCTTTCTGCGATGCTTAGTGTGCAATACATATGCATATAAGACGCATTCCGGGTGTACTGTTTACGCGCAACCTCCGGTCATCGAAAACCTGGGCGATCGGACATGGGGCGTGGGGCCGCGGCTCGGCAGGAAAACGCTTATATTGGCTGCACCCAGCATGTGTGCATGTGGTCCGCCCCCAACAGGTAGCATGTGCCGGTCGCAAAACCATAGCTCCCAACATACACCTCGTCCCGGCTATTCAACAGGGCTGAAAGGCTTGCGAGCGGTCTTTGTTTCAGCATCAGGTTCGCCCAGTCTCCCAATCCTGTAGGGACCATGCTACTGCAAACTTTCATTCCAACAACCCCGACAGTCTTCGAGTCCGGAGCTAACGGCCGGGATTTCAGCGATTTGAAGTCTTCGCAAACCTATTTTTTCTTCCCCGTCAGCCGGAAATACAGCAAATTCTATTGAGATGGGACGAAGCACGTTCAATGATGATTAGCAAAAGGCTGCTCAGGTCACTAGCGGCTCCGAGGGCGGAAAAACAGTCAGTGCCACTCAGTTGACATCTCAGTGGTACCCTTAGTTTTTTTCTCTGTTGGTCGGCCCTGACACGCGTGAGGCCAACATGGGCAGCGGCTCAACCCAGATCGACGATCTCCGAGCCAGCAAATGATACACGCTCGAATAATTCGCCTTCCCTTGTTCTCGTGAGACCGGGCAGCCCGAAGTGCGTCCCCACCGATCGCCACGCCTGATCACGGCTGAGATACAAATCAATTGTTGTGCCTCGGCTGGCGTACTGGGAGTTTTCCGGCTGCGAGCTCCGGATAGCGTTGGTTGTGCTGGGACTCTTGAACTTTTCTCGAATCTATGCGCGGCCAGAAGGCGCGAAAGATCACAATATCCCTATATCAGACGCTTGATCTCTTATCGTGATGTGTATTTGATCGATTAGAATTATTTTGCTCCGCACGTCTTGAGAAGTCAAGTTTACCGTCGACAAAATTTGGATATGGACAAGGCATCGCAAAGGTCACGTGACAAGAAGACCTGTCGGGCTGTCCTCACTTTGTAGAATCTTGTGAAATATAAGCAGGTGCTAAGATGTCCAAGCTTCCAAGGAAAGGATCCGAAGATGGAGGTCTAGGATGTCTTACTAGTCTGCATGCGTCCGTGGGTAAACGGTCCACCGAGGCTTGCAGCGTGGGGAGGCAACTTTATTCAAGCGGAACGGGGATAGCGGAGAAACTTTGGCAGGGTACAATGTTGATCGATATGGGAAAGCTGCGGACAATTTGAATGCAAGCACCTCGATCGGCAACGCTGCACCTGGAGAATCTGGCCAACTGTGCGCGTGAATCTTCTCGATGAACCTTCGGAAATGTTTAGGACATACCAAAAGCACCAGTATACATCACCAAAATTCCCTCCTCCTCCTCCTGATCTCTCGAACCAGCTGTTTCCGCTCGCCCCACTTCTCGTGTAAGTACGCTTTTTGGTCCCTCTCCAGCTCCTGGCGTTGCTCCTTCCCCAACGGTGCGACCATACTCACGAAGAGTGGTGTACATCCGAACCGGCGAGCCAAGACCTGACACGAGTTTGCTTTGGGGTCCGCATACCGTAGTTGCTTGATCTCCTCGATTTGTGTTTGGGAGAGCTTAGGTCCGTTGGTTGGCTTTGTTGGGCGGAGCTCAGGAGGTAAGGGCACAGTTCCGGTTTCGGGGCTACGTTTGACAAGTAGCGGTGATGCGGGCGCAGTTGTCAACGAGTGGGGCGTGGGCACCGAGGATGGTGGATTATGTATGAAGGTGACATCAGGTGCGATCTGTTGCACTTTTGCGCTGGGAGACGCGAGTACTGGGTCCTTGGGGCGTGGGTTCGGACGAGACACGGCATAGCTGCGAACAGCAGGCAAGGTCCGGGCTGTTGAGCGTATATGAAGCAACAAGCCCATGGCGCAAAGTGAAAGAGCTTATATGCACGTGATCGCAGTTTGATTGCGTTAGGCGCCAATCCGTTTTGGTACTTTGTAGGCGCAGTGGCCTGTAGCAGCCTGGCATATATGCTCTGGGGGCATAGGTTTGTAGCAAACCTTTAAGCATAACTGTCCAGGCTTCAATTCCTGTCCCTTTGTAAACAACGAGTGCGACGGGTTTAACGCTGATCCTCGCTTCGCCCTGCAAGGTACGTATTTGAGTGTTGGCTTGCATACAATTCAGCAAGAAAGAATATAGTGTCATTTTTGTAATGCCAAATCCCTTGTTCCACAAGTGAAATTAAGGCAAGCTCTTTGCGGAACCCGGATAGGCGCGGAAAAGCTCATCGTGCAGCCTGTGATAAACTTTTAGTGCTGTAATAGAGTATTGAATAGCAGAAGCGACTACTCACTACTGCTGGGCGCGCGGCGGGAAGTTGCACAGGACGGGCAAAGTTAGCACTGAACCAAGTATCAGGCCATCAGTGATCGCACACATTTAAGCTAGGGATTAACCGAGGAGCTAAACTCACGCAGAACGATAACGTCTCAAGTACGTAATTGCATGTCCTTCTACCTCTTCTGGGACAACGCCAAGCGCCTCCCAGTCTCCGGGTACACCCGAATCATTGATGTATCGGCGGATAACCTCATCAGGACTTAGTGCAGGCCACCACACCACCTGTGCAGCGCGTGCAAGAGCCATGGCGATTGGCTTGGGAACGGTTAGTGCCCGCGTGGGTGGGGAGCAGGTCACAGCTGCGATGAGGTCGAGCATGGTCTCGTACGTGTGGTATGCGGGGCCAGGGAGGTTGAAGGTCCGGCCTGGAGCAGGGGTGGTAAGGAGATTGGCGAGTGCCTGGGCTACGTCCAGAACCTGGGGGAGACATGTGGGTGGCGGACATGAGTAGCTCGGTATTGGTCAAGAACGCAACTCACATGCGCGGGGCGTATTTTTGTCTCGCCATGGTTGAGTGTCCAGAGCGCGGGCCAGACTGCCATTGAGGTGAGCAGCTTATCCTCGTGTCCAAACATAGGCCCGGGGCGAACAATGGTCGCATCAGGATATGCGGTTCGAACGGCATCTTCCCCCTCAGCCTTGGTTCGATAGAACTCAGACTCGGATTTGTGCGATGCATTTAGATGAGAGATATGCACGAGTCGGGGGATCTGCAGCTGTGAGGCGATGTTCGCGATCGTCTGTGCCCCCGTGATATGGACGGAGGCGTAGTCGAAGTTTCTATAAATTGTGAATACGGGCAACGTGTGACAGGATAGCAACATACTTGGTCTCGTAGTCTCGGCCCACCAGGTTGTAGACGATATCAGAATGCTTCATACACTCTGCGATTTGATCTTCATGTCTTAAATCCCATTCCTGTATCCAACGGGTTAGACTAGAAATATAACATTAATTGTAGGGGTCTGCGTACTAGGGGGACAATTTGGCCGAGGTCCCCAAGAACCCGCAGGTGGCGCTTCTCATCCTCATCTCGGTATGGGATCACAACCTGTGTCCCTGCCTTGGCTAGCAAAAGTACAACCAATCAAAGCCAGGTCATTAGTGAAACGCCTTTGGAACCTACCAAGCTTAGAGACTAGATATCTCCCCAAGAAGCCCGTGCATCCAAAAACGGTTGCGACGTGCCCAGTAACGGCACTACGGCCTGGCGGACCATACGAGATGACAGGCTTTCGAGCGGGCAACACAGTCAGATCTGCAAGCCCGCGCTGGGTCCGGATCGTGCGATTAGACACGGCGGATCGTCTCAATCAATACCAGCACACCTTCTCAATGCGGGCTGCGGCCCTCGAGATTTTGAAAGCAGACGTCCGGTACATTATGGGGGATTGGGAGAGCTTCTCACCAGAGCCCACAACGGCGCTTGTTGGATAGTCACGTGCTATGACGAGCGTAATCAAGATAAATAGCCAAATATCACAAAGATTATAACTTGACGCTCTTGACGACCCTCCCAGATATGCCACTTTTTTCTCCCTCATATCTACCTTCTCTCGCCGCTGCGACCTCAGCGTCGCCCTTGAATACCGCCTGTCGACTGCCAAGCTTCTTCTGTGCCTTTGTGTACTGAATCTTCTTTTTGACACGGGGGTTTCGCGCAGCCTTGTTCTTCGGACTGCGATTTGGTGTCATGCCACGGTTCTTGAGAATGGCTCTAGTCAGGGAACGTGGCCCTGAAGCAGATTCTTCATCGGGGTCGATACTAAATATTGAAATAAGACGTGAGTGCAACCAAGCGAGATGAAACTGTCACGAACCGTTCAGCAGCTCTCATTGACTCATATTCCGTCTTTTTCTCTTCCTTCCGCTGTTTCTTGGCCTTCCTTACGAGGTCGTAGTACCCATCTTCGCCCTCAGTCTCGTCGTCACCTACTGGGCTAGCAGACTCGCGTGCACGCTTTCCTATCGAAGGTGTATCAATATCCACCCCAGTGTCTCCATTCATCTCGGTGTCCATCTCGAGGTCATCGCCGCCCTCTCCAAGTCCTTTTCGTTTTTGCTCCTTTCGTCGTTCCCGGTATGGCAGGTCATCGTCCCCACCCATTCCAACACGAGCAGCCGAACGACGGTTAGATGCACTAGAGATGAAGTCGGCGAAATTAGTCCAGTTTAGATAAATGATCAAGATATACTTACCTTTCGATTTTGCTCGTGTGAAACCTTAGAGTTCGACGCCTTCCAGCCTTGTCGCTGGCGTCCGTGTGACTCAACTGCATTGGGTCTCCAAACGCCTCCGAATCGACACCTGCATTGGCCACCAGAGGCTGTTTGCCCTTGTCTTTGGATTTCGTGGATGCAAACTCCGGTTCAACCAAGTCGAATACAGGGGCAGTGGGGGCTGTATGCTTCTTCTTTTTCTTCTTGGCCTCCTTGTCATCGGACTCCATAGTACCTGCCTTCCTGCTGCGCTTTTTCGGGGGAGAAGACGTCGATGGTTCCTCCAGCTCAAGCGCATCCTGCATTAAAGCCTCAAGCTCTCCCTCTTCCAGCGCTCCCAACCCAGAGCTCGATTGCTTTTTCTTCTTCCCGCCGTTTCCTTTCAACGACGCAGGAGAATCCACCCATCCAGCGATTTTTTCTCGCTGCCATTCTTCTTCCAAGTTCTGAAGGCGAGGTGTCCCGCCATTCGCGTGAGAGACTTGTTCCCCAGGTCTGAGTCCATAGGGGCTCACATCGTCCGAGCCCTCGCTGTCCTCCCCGCTGTTGATTTGGAACGAAGTGTCACCATCGACCGACATGTCGTCTTCGTCGCTTAAGTCATCCTCGTCCTCGTCCTCGTCATCCTCGTCCCCGTCCCCGTCCCCGTCCTCGTCGACCGCAAAGCCTAGGTCTTCGAGAGTCGCCAGCGCTTGCTTGAGGGTGAGAAGACGCGAAACAACCTCGGTTCGTAAACGTTTGGCCTCGGTTGGGGCAAGAGGAGCAGGAGCAGGAACAACGTCCGAGGTGCTGATGCCAGAAGGAGTAGACTGAAGGTGGAGGTAGAATGCGAGCGTAGTGGCATAGGATAAAAGCGTTTCTGTTTGTAGTATCAGCAAAACGAAAACACAATAATCGCCCAGGAACTTACGGTGATGTAGATGCATTAGCCCCAGCGCTGGGTCATTGGGGTTGGTGGCCCCAATCCTACAGCCTAGTTAGATGAAGTCACAAGACAGGAAATAGGCGAACTCTTTGACTGCTGCACTTGTTTCCATGACCTGATATGCGGTATCCTCCCAGTCCCGCGCCAACGCCAAGGCAAGTGGATCATGTTTCTCCATATGCCGTAGCAGTGATGCTTTGTCTGTTGGAAGTGGCAGTGTGGCGGGGACCGCGGACAATGAATCCGCAGCGTCTTTTGCCGCATCGCTGCACGCACATAACTAAGTCATGCGTAAGATCATATAGAGGTTTGTATGCTCACTGGACGTCGTTGTATCCCCAGTCGTCCTCCCTGATTTCCGCCACCATCTTCGCTTGCAGCCTCCTTCCTTCGCGTTCCTCCATCTCCCTTGCCTCCGCATCGTCCTCGTCCATGATACGAGAGTCGTTCGCATAATACGCGGATCGAGATTTGCCCCAGTACGATAGCTCTGCTTCGGAGTCCGAGGAGGCTTCCGAATCCTCGGTTTGTGCAACATGTTTTGTCTTCGCCTTTGGCTTTGTGCGAGCCGGTGGATCGTCGCCAATGTCCTCGTCTTCATCGTCTTCGTCCTCTGAAGATCCCCCCACCCCGTCGAGTCCAAACACCTCGTCATCCTGATCAAACTCATCCTCATCGCCCATGCCCGGGCCCGCACGCGCTCGAGCGCGTGCCGTGTCGTCTAACAAGATTTTGTCGCGGGCCGCAAAAACTACAAGAGCAGGATTAAGATAAGGTCAGCGGTGGGATACAGCAGTGACTTACATTCATCCTCCTCGTCCATTGGCACATCCTTTGCCGTCTTCCAACTATCCAACTTGCCATCCACCTCGCCTCTCACGCGAGCAGCTCGCAAGCCTCCCCGTCCGCGATTTGCTCCCCGGCCACCTCCCCTCCCTTTTGCAGCGCCTCGTGAGCGTCCTCGGCCGCCGCCTCTCGGTTGACCGCGACCCATGGTGGTGAAGTTATCAAGTGTGTAATTCAGGACACAAAATTGTGGGAGGTTAGGCGCCAAGATCCAGGGAGATGAAGTCAGCTTACGTAACGCAAATCCCAAACTTTCGCCGCTGCACCCTCCCCGCCCGAAAGCCTCTTACTTCTCTGTCTAATTTGCCATGGTTCGAGTCGAGGAAATCAAGGACAAGGATCAGCGCGCTGGGTCCCCCTATGGCAGCTCTTCTTATAGCTCATCGAGCGACTCCGTCGCAAGCACATCTTCATCTCTCAGCACCGCGTCTTCACCCGAACACGAGACGATCGCTGAACGGCTGGCTGCTCTTGTAGATATTGTACCACCAGCTACCCGCCAATCTATTGGCAACAAACTTAGCACTGCTGCTTCAGTGGCAAAGCGGGTGGGGAAGATCGGAGGGAACATTGTCTGGGTCGTTACTACGAGCGCACTCTTGATTGGCCTCCCCCTAGCACTCGCACTCGAGGACGAAGCGAAGATTGTACAGCAGGAGAAAGAGATGCTTGCGCAGCAACAAGGCGCACAGGGTGTAAGCGCATCCGTCGTTGTACCTACCTTGGCGGCTGATCTTCGGTTATCGCAGATGCTCAATCCCTATGGGCAGCAACCAGGCCAGCCTGGACAACCTGGACAACCACCCAGTTCAGGCCTTGTACCTCCCGGCTTCTAGATGTGTCTTTATTGAAACGGTTTCCTGTTTATTCAACACATGTATCGCTTTTATCTCCGTCTCACCTCTGTGTTATAATTCAAGCCCCACTCATGCCTGTATTATTTTTCTGCCGCGAGACATCATTCGTGCGTGCATCCAGGGTGCATGTAAGTCATAATGACGGTTACCTTGTTCCTAATGAGGTGGTGCTGCGTTCGCCTGTTCAGGTCCCTCAAAATAAGAAACCTGAGTTTGGTCCTTTTGGTTTCAATTAACCATGTGTGCAACTAGTTAGTTTGTGCCGCGAACCCAACACCAACTGACCCGCGAACCGGTCTGGATTCCTCTATCAAGAACACCGTACACGCTCAAACACATTCATTGGGAGCAAGCAGACATCTAATCTGGAACAGACAGCCTAATCCGGAACCTTCACCGGATGCTCAAGCAAATAGTCCGTAGTCAACAATCTTGAAGGTGCTAACAGCCTCCTCAAAGGCATTCACCCAAGCGTTATACACTGCCCCTCTAAAAGTCACAGCGCTCCCCTCCTTTTCAGCTTCGACCGGAACGTTGAATACCAAAACCACGTCAACGTTCTTCTCATGCACGCGATACACCGCGAGGAATATCTTGACTGTGTCTGGGTGGGTTCTATTGAACTTGGGGACGAGTTGCGTGCCGTAAAGCACACTCAGGATGAGCGGATTGATAGGTACGGTTGGCGTTGGGGTTATAACCTGTTGAACGGTGCAGCCTTCGGGGTGCGCAGCGACATCATTGTCGTATGCCAACGAGTCGAAATGGAACCTGATAAAATACAAGATAACCCAACTGTTTAGTATACGATCACCGTAACATGGCGATTGAGACTTACTTTGCAACCTCGTGCGGATCATCAGGCCCAACGCGCTCAAGAATCTCGACTATAACGCTGACTTCGGATTCAGAAGACAGCAACACCTCTTGAGTGTCAGGTACTTGGCGCAAGTCGCTGAAAACGGTCGAGTCGAGGGCCGAATCCAGATTAAAGGGAAGAAAGATGGGTGTTCGTTAGTAAACCAAACCACAACGTCCACGTCGGCTCTCGGCTAAAACCGTGGGTGAGACTGATATATAGGCGGCCTTACGATGCGTCAATGAGACTTGAGGGGAGGGTGACAGTGATAGCGCCTGGTTGTTTTGGTTAATGAGTTTATTAAGGCGTCATTTGTTGAGTTGACATACCTCCGAAGAGACCATAGATTTTGCTCGTAGACATGGTTGTTAGAATGCGAGGAACAGCGCAGGAGGGCGCTATTTATACCACAGAAATGCCCTAGTCAGACAGACCTGCGGAGCCGAGGAAATGGTATGACTCAGATCTACGTGGTGAGCCAATGGTGTTAGTCATTGTGATCGACAAACACAAATATGATTTTTGAAGATATATGCTACTTTCTATGCTAAGATAACTAATCCAGGCGAAGGTATATTATAAGCTACGGCTATTTTTGAAAGCCGAGCAAGGCGATTACTTACACTTCACGACGCAGACTCCCCCAAACTAATCCCCAAAACGTCCCCCAAGGTCTCTTCACATGGCCCAATAAACAGGAAATTGGCATCTCTATCTCCTTGCGATGCTTCGATATTGAAAACAGCAACTGTACCACCGTTCCGTTGAACAGTGTTGGCAAAACCGGCAGCAGGATACACCTGGGGCGGTATGTATCAGCCTTTGAGACAAGGAGAAAGCGCCGGCACTTACTACAGAGGATGTTCCAACCACCAAGCACATGTCTGCCGCGTCCACCACGCTTTCAATAACACGCAGGCCCGGGATTGCTTCGCCAAACCATACCACACCCGGTCTCAACAACCCGCCACACCCCTCCTTTTCACAATGGGGTAGCTCCTCTGTTGGAATCGTTGCTTCCGGAACGCGTTTGCCAGCTTCATCCATGATCGCGTCAGTCCGCGCTTCAGTGCCAGCCAGAGCAGGGCATATTGGAGATTGAGTATTCGGGCGGCGGTCCTTGCAACGTGCGCAGATTGTGTCGACGAGGCGCCCGTGCATTTCAATGATATCCCCTGGCTCTTGGGTTGGCATAGGATTAGTGTTCGGAGGGTCACTCGCTGCTAGTTCTTCCTGGGCGCGTACGCTAAGGCCGTCCACGTTTTGGGTGATAAGCGTGCAATGGTTGGCAAGTGGAGCTATAGGCTGCCGATATTCGCAACGTAGAAGCCGTGCAATGATATGGTGCGCATTGTTCGGCTTGCAAGCAAATACCCTATCAGTAGGCTTCAGACGCTTGACTGATGAGCATGGTCAAAATAGGGCGTACTTTTCTCGGCGGTAGTGATAGAACTACTCAAATTTTTTGTGAGCATTCGTAAGTAGAGTAGTGATTTTTTGGTCCAACCTGCCACACGAGACTGGGATTGGCGTTAAATGCCCCAGGTGTAGCTAGCTTAGTGGCCTCAAAAGACCGCCAGTACCCACCGGCACCACGGAAGGTCGGTATGCCTTCCCAAAAGATAATCAAATACGTAGGTTAGTCGTGGAACAAAAGGAAAGCTGCAATGGTATCGCACACGTACCGGATGCGGTGGAAAGC
Source organism: Ceratobasidium sp. 414 (assembly GCA_019616945.1). Classification (NCBI taxonomy): domain Eukaryota; kingdom Fungi; phylum Basidiomycota; class Agaricomycetes; order Cantharellales; family Ceratobasidiaceae; genus Ceratobasidium; species Ceratobasidium sp. 414. The sequence goes on along the minus strand of WSTK01000088.1, from coordinate 34,585 downwards.
CCAGCACCAGCCACGACGATTATACGTTTACTCCGCTGCAGGGCGCTGCGAAATTCAGGTATATCACTAGACGGAGGCATGGCGCGTTTCACAAACAAAGTGTAAGTTGGTAGTAGAGGTAACTAGGACGCAGACTAGAGACGATGGTGGTCGGCTGTCGGCGACGGAGTGCACGGTGACCGGGTTGGTCATCACCCCGATCGGCGTTTAAACAGCGCCTCCACGTCTCAGAGTGGCCGCGCACTCGCAGGTCAGCCTCGAAGGGGCAAATTTGCACCCAGGTTTTCCCCAACGCGGGTATTACATGGCTCTACGATTGCGGTCATTGAGGTTGACCTTCTGTAATGATTTATCACAATGATTAATCAAAATACTCCCAAACACAACACCATCGTTCCAGGTTACAAACTACGAGTTGCCGGTCTCCTTTGCAGGATGGTGAGACCGAGGAACATAAGGTTCTTTGGCAACGGCTCCTCCGCTCGGCGCGTTTTCAATCTGCACATCGGACATTAAAAGTCTACCTTTGGTCTGGGCAGAGGTCAACGACTCACCATTCGCTTCCACGCCTCTTCGGGCAGACGCGACTTTTCGCTCTTTTCGAGCTCTTCTTCGTCTTTCAAGTGAATTGCAGCTAGACCCGCGCTCGCCAGCAGGACGGCGATCGTCACGCCCTGCGCATACATACGCACTTGAACGATCTTTTGAGTGACTTTAAAGGCGGTTTTTATTCAGTTTTGAAGCACCGTGATAATGCGTGTGCTTACATGGTACGTGCGGGTTCCGCCCAAAAATAAGTCCACCAGATACAGCCATGGCAGATACCCAGCTCATTCCGATGATCCCAAAGCGGTGCTCTTTTGCCCAGTGCAGGGTTCGACCTTGCCAGCTGAGTTGATGCAGCCCAGCCGCTTCTTCCTGCTCTTCCTTGCGAAGGATGTCGGCGGTGCGACCGTGCCATTGAGATTTGAGATAAGCCTATAATTTTAGGTTAGTACGTATTCTTGTCGTACAAGGCGAACTCTCGATTTACCTCGTATGAAACTTCGGCGTTTGTCATCCCGAACCCAAGTGCCGAGACCAGTATAAGCCACCCTCGTTGGACGGGAGGGATTGCCTTGACGGCGGGGTACCGCTTCCCCGCGAAGTGAAGTGCTGGAATGGCTCTGACATCGCGCGTATGGATACGTTAGATGCACTTTAAGCTGTAGGTATTAAGCGTACGTACAAGGCAAGGCCTAGAACTCCCCCTTTGAGTCCGCCCCATGCTGTTGCCGTTGCGGCCTCCTCTTGCTGTTGTTTGGTGATAAGCTACAAGAGTGTGGTCGGTCTCGAGTTGCACAGCAAAAAGGTTGTTTAAATATACGTTACCTTCATCTATTGGGTTTGGAGGGAGGCGCGCAAGTACCGTGAAGGTGCTCCAGGTTAAATACCTCGAAGCTGTGGAAGTTGACCACCCAGCCACACACTTTATGATGACGGCAACAAGCACATTATTTGCAATTTGGTATGTTGCCGCCGGCATCTTCGTAAATATGCCGCCGGGAAGCCAGGTAAACGTACAGTGCATAGAATAGCATTAATCTAACCGGTGTGGTTTAGCTGTTCATACAATCGTGGGTGCTATGCAACATGAAGAAAATGTCCATAATAATGCTAAAGAAAATCTATTGGCCGGACCATCGGAAATTTCAGAGCCGAATTCGGATATCCATTCGGATTACGGGCAGAGACCGATGTCAGGTGCTAGAGTGGGCACAGTTTTAGGGATAGAAGACAGGTTTATCCCCACGGGCTCGGGCAGCCTAGGCCGCATGTGCGACCGCATGACGATGCGAGGGCGGCACGTATGGTTCCTTCTGAGCGAGGTTGCTCGGGCTGTTCTCGATCTGGGATTTCACGTCAGGAGACGCCAAGGGTTGGAGCGGAGGCTGCGGCTCACCATGCGTTTCCACGCCTCGCCAGGGAGACGAGCCTTTTCGCCACGGCTGAGCGCCTCTTCGTCGTCCAAGTGAATTGCTGCAAGGCCAGCACTGGCGAGAAGGACGGCGATCGTGGCACCTTGTGCGTACATGCGTACTTGCACAATTTTCTGGGAGACTGTCACGTGTGTTGGTGGGAGTCACGGAAGCTTGGAGGAGTAAACTTACAAGGTACACCACGGTTACGAGCGAATATTAAACCACCAGAAATCGCCATGGCAGAAACCCAGCTCATTCCGATGATACCAAACCGGTTTTCCTTGGCCCAATGCAGAGCGCGACCCTTGAGGCTGAGTGAGTGCAGCCCAGCTGCTTCCTCTGCCTCTTCTTTACGGAGGATATCGGCTGTACGGCCTCGCCATTGCGATTTTAAGTATGCCTATGAATTGGATTAGCTATGTTTTCACACTTGCCCATGTTTGTACCCACCTCGTAAGACAGTTCAGCATTGGTCATTCCAAGACCGAGGGTTGCGACAAGCATGAGAAAGCCACGTTGGACAGGTGGAATGGCGCGAATCGCGGGGTATCGTTTGCTCGCAAAGTACAGGGCAGGCGCGGCTCTGAGATTGTACACATCGTAAGATACCATAGTTATAATGCGATTCGCCGTACTTACAGTGACAACCCAACAAGACTTCCCTTGAGGCCGCCCCAGGCTGTTGCGGCCGCAGCTTCCTCCTGCTGCTGTTTGGTGATGAGCTGTGATACGGGGGTTGAGTGTTTAAATTAAAATACTGTCGGCAATGGGACTTTACCTTCATGAGGTATAGAAATAGATATTAATCTAGTAAAGGTGCCGCTAGTGAAACTAGGTCTAGAGTGGTGAGCTGTGGGTCCAAGCGAACGAGACGAGGCCGTTAAATACTGGCGAACGGGAAGGAGATATGCGGGCGGAGGTCGATTTCCACTCCCGGTTCCGGCCGGCGGCATCTTTCTGACTAACTCCAATCTGCTGATTAGCGCCACAATTGGAAATCACAGCCAAACTTGGACTTGCTCGCGACGGGCTCATGGTCTGCTGGTAAACGGATGGCGTGCCTAGCAGAATAGTCACACACCATCTAGAACGACCCTCTGGATAAGGGTAAGAAGAGTCGACATGTTTACCAACTTGAGGGACTCTCGGGTATCTGAAACCGAGTCCGGCCGGGTGAGGCGATATGTGTAATCCTAGGTGGAGCCCGAGACCCACAGGAAGCCCGAGGTTCAGGCCCAGATTCGAATACAGCTCCCGATCTAATGGCAGCGACGTTGTTCGAGCACCAGTTTGCGATATGGTACAGTCGGACCCCTTGTCGTCGGTGAGGATCCATGAAGAGCTTTTCCCACTGATTTGCAATCCTCCACCTCGGCGTTGGCCTTGCTGATAGATCAGCCTCGCCACATATCGAGCAGGTACCTCACTTGTATCTTCTCCATGTAACCACTGATTATGTCGTTTATGTTCGCATTTATCCCTCCGCTGTATCTTACCCGGCTAGTACTGCAATGTATGCGATAATATTTGTGCACTCTGTACCGACGGATTCGGGTGGCTCGTCACGTGAGCGCCTTCCACTCTGTTTGTCGATGTTGTGTGGTCCCTCACTGTCAAGCGGTTCGACTATGGTAAGTCATGTTTCGCTTTTGGCCGTCTACTGTGGTATCTGCCTAGCCTACAACTGGCGAAATTAAACTTGCACGCCCCCGAGGACTGTAGAATACACCTCGATTCGCTACGATGGGAGGCTTCCTGCGATGATGAACAATCTCCCCGCCCGGCGTCATCTTTTGCTCACAAGACCAAGAGCCTTATCCCATCGGGTTAGCTTTGCCCATCCTTTCACCCACTTCAAAGTGAAATGCTCTGCCAGGTTCTACTGTACCTAACGAATGTAGGTGACCGAATAGTCTATCCCCCCTATTCGCGCTCGCATCTGCCACCATCAGGCGCAAATACTCGCTTTCCACTTCCTCCGGGCCCAGAAATATCAGCAGCAATACCAGGTGATCGTCCCTTACCGGGAAATCTGGGTTGCGGACATACAGGAGAGTGAGGACCTCAAGGCAGCCTCGTGTTTGCCCAACAACGTTGCAATCAATGTATATCTCCACAATTTATCTTTGCGGCATGCGGCGCGGCCCGAAGGTGTGAGGCACCCTTATAGCTAGTGGATCTCCCACTCTGCTGATTCGTACCAGCCGGGTCGCGCGTCCCTAGCCCTCCCCCTCCTCTTTGTCCTCCACTTCGATTTACGGTGTTCGGAACAATTATGTCTGCTTGGAACGGCCCGGGGAAGACGGGCACAGGGGGCTCGCCTGAGTTTGTCCATGTCGATGCCGCAGGAACGTCCCCGAGTGGTAGGCAATTGGGAGGTCATTTTGGGCACTATTAACTTACCTGTTGCGAATTATAGATAAATCTAGCGCAGCGAGTGCGCAGAAGCCGAAACCATCGAGCTCCAGCCAGCGGGGACGAGGCAACAGCCAAGCCAATGGGGGTTCAAGCAGCAACAGTGCATCCAACTGGCAAGCAGCCATCAGTGAGTCTTTGTGCTGTAGCGGGAGATTTGCTCATCAAGTGCGCTATGTGTTGCAGGTCGCTTGCTCGACACGACGAAGCCTGAGGATGGAACTGGCATCCGGCGGCTAGGCGAAGACGTTCGCGCGGGTGGAACCAACGGGTAATCCGTTTATACACGACGGGGTGTGCCAAGCTAACGTAGCTATGACTAGTGCTCGCGCCGTCGTTGAACTCCTCCGTCTTCGAATTGGAGAGAAGAATGCGACTGTTGAAACTCGCTCGCGTGCAATTGCTATCGCACGAGTGTTGGCGCAGCGCTCGATTTCTGGCGCCGACGCCCAGCGGTTGATTGCTGCGCCCCCCTTTGTTGCCACGCTCAAGCAAGCTGCTAGCGATCCTGTAAGTCCGATGCAAGCACATTCTTGTTCGTGCCAACGATTTCTTCGACTAGAATGTACGCAACTCGTTGAAGACTTGGGCATCTCAAATCCGTATCGGCGACCCAAACGACGCTTCAATGCTCACACCGATTACAGGCCTTGACGAACATCTCGCTCAGGCTGGTGAAACTGCATCGCAATCGTCAGAGTCAGGTCGTCGCCCGCCGTTGAACCCGAGCGGGTCTTCGTCTTTTGCAGTTCACCCTCCGTCTGGTGAGGATCTCGATGAGGACGGTCGCACTGGGGTACGAGTCCACACTACGGGCAATCGTAGCGCTGGGGAGCCTGCAGTCACCGCGGGCGCCTTCAGTGCCCCCATGCCAGGCGGCTTCGGACTCGAGGGTGGCGCATTCGACGCAACTGTTCCAATAGTTGGTGCTGGGCCGGGCGGGCTCCCAACCGTGCGCGAATTCCCGGCGTCGAGTATCCAATCCTTCCCATCTTCGGCAGGCGTGCCCCGGTCAAGCTTTGGGGGCGCGCGCCCAGGATGGGGCGATGAAGACGATGGGGTGCAGTCTGATGCGCCTTCGACGCGGAGCCGACGCACAACAGCCCAAGTAATGCAAGGTGCGTTTGGTGTTACACCGTCTATGGATGGTGGCCGCGAGGCGCGCGACAGGCTCGGTGAACGCAATCCTCGCAACGGGAACGGGCGTGGCCGCTCGACTCGTACCAGCTCGCTTGCTGATGGGACGCTTTCCGAACCCGAGGAACCTAGTCCGCGCGGACGACACCCAGGCATACCTGCGACGATTCCCGAAGATACTCGTGTGTACGGCCAGCGCGTGCCAGCGCCTATGCCCATGCCTGCACAGCAACGTGCGCGCTCTCGGCACCCGTCAGTATCGCCTGATCGGAGTGGCTTCCGTTCGCGCTCGCCGTCTCCTACCACTACAGGCCGGTCTCGTATGCGCAGCCGTTCGCGAGCGCAGTCGCGCCGGCGGGGCACAGGATCGGGAGTGGACCCTGCCGTGGTGCTGGTTAACCTCGCGGGCGTACAGTTCGTACGTGTCACCCAGGAATATTATGCTGCGCGCGAGGGCGAGTTGACGCTCCGTGAGGGCGAAGTCTTGGCGGTGATCCGACGCGAGGACGGTGGACGTTACTGGCTCGGTCATTCTCAGGGCCAGGTTGGACGGTTCCCTGCAGACGCAGTGGTGAGCTTTATTCGCATTAAAGTTTAGCTGAAGGGCTCAATATTTGGGTTAGGAACTCTTGTCTCATCAATCGAGGGACTCGGGTGCTCGAGAGGAGAAGACTGCCGAGCTGTTGCGCCGGTCGAGGGAGATCGATGACTTTATGGACCAGCTGCACGACTTCGATATCACTCGGTATTGTATCACGGAGGACAGTGACATCCAGGTATGCAGTCCTGAAATATGTCAATATGTAAGATTCACCAGGAGGTTAGACGGATCTTTCTGCGCTCCTGGGCCTGAGGAACGAGCTCGTACGTCACCTGGACGAGACTACGACAGGCATGGGTGCGGATTAGCCTTTTGCTCTAAACGGAGCATGCCGTTAATCTAAGGCTTTTAGGACGCCTCAAGGCGATGTTGAACAAAATCAAAGAAGCCCAACGTGTTCACGATAGGATGATCGATTCTCGTATTGCCGGGTATACCGCACGCTGTAAGCCGTTTATTATCCTTTGTTGGCAATAATACTAACTTTATCCTCAGCGTCGCTTCACGACGCAACTCCTCGCAACCACTACCAAGAGCTCCCGCCAAATCCGATCCAATACGCGCCTTTCGACATGTCCCAATATATGCGCCGCACCGCCGCTACGCAACAAATTGAGCAGCCCCCTCCAGCGCAGTCACCTCCTCTTCGCCAGCAACCTCAAATAGGAATGTATAACAACCCGGCGGCGACACTCCGGCTCCGCCAAGCACAAGATATGGGATACGCGCCCCGGCCTGGTGCCCCAGCTCGCTCACGCACGTACTCGTACACGCCCGCTGCCCCGCCTCCGCATCTACGGGCGCCGGCGCGGGGGATGGACGACGAGCAATCGTCGGCGTACGTTTCGTCAGAACCGACGACTCCTGGTGAAATGTCGAGCGTCCCGCCTGCGGTGGGAGCCGCGCCTGTGAATGGAGGTGCGCCACAGTACGCGTTCCCGGTGCAGCAGAACGGCGGGGAGAGGTGGAGTGAACATCCCAAAGACGCAGACCAGGACGCCGGTCGGCAGCGTGCGCGGGGGAGCCAGGTCCCCTCGGAGAGTAGCGCGCACACGCATCCACCCAGGCGGGGTGCGTTTTAAATGATTGAAATGTGAAACTGTGGTCCGGTTTGTTGCTTGATATGTTGCCCGCCACCATCATGTGTTATGCTTAATTTATGAATTCTCCTTAGTTTGTACATATATGCACAATATCAACGGGTTTATTCACATACAAAGCATCCGAGTGGTGTGTCAACATACAAAGTCTCAAACAACAACAACAAAATCAGATCCCCCACCAAGATTATCCTTATCTAACTTACGCCTTAAAAAAAAAGAAATGATAGAGCAGTGGAACAGTGCGGAGCTATGCGGACAACAGCGGTGTCCTCTCAGTCGCCGCAGATTGACGCCTCTCCCCGGCACGGCGCCAAACCCTCTGCCACCACCACGCGTTCCGTCCAGACGTCGGCGAACTTGGTGCCGCTCCAGAACTTGACCCAACCCCTGACTCGGCTGTGTCATTATGTAGTACGCCCGTGCCGGAACCTGCGCTCGTGCGGCCCTCTGCATCTGCTGGATGAAGAGCAACAGGAAACACTCGAGGTGTGGTCCGAGGTGCTGGGTGTGTTACGTCGGCCTTACAGATTGGGCACTGGGGCATGGGTAGGGATAAATACGAGGGGCGGGGACAGAAGGGACAGCAAAATGGGCTCACCACTTTGCGTCGGTTGAGGAGCCAACCGTCAACTTCTTCGACGTGGAAGACATGGCTGCAGGGCAAAACGCGCACACGATCCCCTCGCACAAACGAGCTGAGACAGATGGCGCATTCGACCTGGGATGCGAACCACCCTGGCACGCCCTCTACGTCTTGTGGTTGGGGCTCCGGGACTACTGGGGCTTCCTCGGCGGTTGGCGAGGAGGGTGGCGTGGGTTCTGAGCCGGGTGGGTGACTTGCAATCCAATCCTTCTCGCAGACCCAGCCGGTGCCTGTCCAGACTCGAACAGGGAGTGCGCGGACGACGTCACCAGGGGCCCGTTGGCGGGCGGCGTGACGAGCGGCACGGATGCGGTGGACAAAGAGCGTGACCAGGGTCATTATGCTGGAATGACGTCCGCTCATCAGGAGCAGACCCAGGATGCGTGTCAAACGTGCCTCACCTGGGCAGCAAGAGCAAAATTGCGAACGAGAGTATCGGGCTATGAATGGTATTGCTGCGTTGGAGTCTATTCAAACACAGTCCTAAGCGTACTCACGACCACCAGGCCCACGTTTCCTCCGGTCCTAGTACGACGCTAACGGTTCGGAGGCCAGATGTACTCATATTACTTGCGAGGATGAGGTTAATTAGTTTCTTGTAGGTTGCATGGGTAACGTATACGGCAGGTATGGCGATGTCTCTGCCGTCTGCTGTGAAGGACAAAGATAAATACACGAGATGAAACGTACAGTTGCAATACGCACAAGCGGCCGACATTGAAATAAGCTCGTCAATCCCACCGATACTTGGAGATTGTCCTCCAACAACTGCAGCTCTGGCGCCAAGGCGCTGAGCCTCACGGACCTAAAAGGACGCTCGTAAATCGGGAAACCAGCGCGTCGAGTCGCCAGTGGCTTACTTTTTCGTCAAATCCACACTCCCCCCGCATAACAAGTGCGATCCAGCTCTCGTTCATCGAGGGTTGGGGATGTCCTTCTGGGACGCGAAGAGGGGGGCATCCAGTATTACCCTTTGTTAGCGGGTACGGCACCGCTTCGTACAGATCTGTGGCCGATAACATTATAAGGACTGGGTGCAATCGGTGCCGAGTAACGTTGAAGGGTGCTGACCTGGGTCATCAAGAGACGTGTTGTCATGAACGGTAAACGAGTTTAGTGGTAGAAGATGGCCAAGAAGGCCAGGAGAGGTAACTATATGGGTGCCAAATAGTGCGGGACGTGCTGCAAATGTCTGGATGGGCTCTTGATCCTGCGATTCATAATGTCGATTTGAGCGGCCTCATACGAGGGAATTGTACTAATCACGAGCTTACCACTACACTGAGTTCGCTCTCAGCCAATGACCATCCATTCAAATTCCAAAACCAGTTATCTCCATTCTGAGGCATCCCAAAGTCAATAGCATAAGTGCCGTGTCGGTATCCCCGCATTCCGAGCGCACGACCGACCGAATGGACGAAACGAGTCCACCACGGATCATGCGCAGCGCCTTCGGGCCGAACGAAGGGCGCGGCCATCGCTGCAGAGTGCAGGAGCAAAACTGCAAAGAAGTGTAGGAGCAACATTACCCCAGTGCCAGTTGAGCTCGCTCTAGGTGGTGGAAGTGTCGAGGCACATCTCCCAGATGGGGCAGAAACGGCTGCATGGGTTATATCACCGTCACGTGCCGGAGTCTCGAATATCACAAGACACCATCGTCATCTTAGCCACCATCCCTCACCGATATCTCCCGCACCAACTCTACTACCATGCTCAACAAGTTCCGTGAGGGAGCACGCAAGGCCCAGCTCCAGGCCACCGCGTTCATGCAGGAGGGAGGATCGCGGGTGCAGCAGGAGTCTGCGTCTCTCATGCGCGGTTTCTCGCTGCCCGGGGAGGCTGAAAAGGCGGCCAAGATACTCGAGAGCTTCCTTGGTGAGTATGCTGAATAGACTCGCACACATGGGTGGAACGGTATCCCATGACTGTCGTGGCTGCTATGCCCCCAGCCCGGTACGACCCACTGACTTGCCACCTTTAGCCAATCCCGATCTTCCCGAGTCCGCCTTGAACTCGATCCCCAAGGCCGTTTTGCAACGCGCCCGTGGTCTTGCGGTCTTCCAGGTAGGATCACTCGGCCAAGTCTCACTTACGTGCCCTAATGGGTTGAGCTCCAGGTGATCAAGGCGGGCTTTGTCTTCTCCGGGAAAGCTGGTTCAGGTCTCGTTCTCGCTCGCCTCCCTGACGGGTCCTGGAGCGCCCCTAGCTGCATCGGCACAGCTGGTGTAGGCTGGGGTCTCCAAATTGGTACATTATTCCATGTACCTTCTTTGCCAAGTCACCCTAACGAGTATGTGCAATTGCGGTCTTAGGTGCTGACATCACCGACTTTGTGATTGTCCTCAATTCGGAGGAGGCTGTTCGTGCATTCTCGATGGGTGGGAACGTAACTGTGGGTGGGAACGTGTCTGCTTCTGCCGGACCCATCGGTACTGGCGGAGCAGTTCAAGCCAGCCTTGCGAGCCCTGCCCCAATGTTCAGCTACTCCAAGAGCAAAGGTTCGTTTATCTCAGAATTCCAATACACTTCCGCCAGTATTGACATACGCACTTAGGGTTGTTCGCTGGGCTGAGTCTGGAGGGCACGGTGCTTATTGAGCGCAAGGACGCAAACCGCGACTTCTATGGCTCCGACGTGCCAGCCCGGGATATTCTTAGTGGACGCGTGCCGCCCCCAGAAGTTGCAGGGAAGATGTATGAAGTACGTTTATTCGCCGCACTCCCTTCCTGTGTCGAGGGTCCGTTACGAATGGCCATTGACATGGGTCCACGCCTTTAGGTAATTGAAGCCGCAGAAGGATTGGATGAATCCGGCCTCCCAGCTGAAGCCTACGTTCCGGATGCTACTGGTGGACAGCATCCCATTCCGCAGGGAGGATACACCGTAGGAGGGCAGGGTTCTACCACTACGGTGTTCGACACCGATCAACACCATTAAAGAATCAATATAGACTTTGAGAACGAGCAAGCCACGAATAGGGATGAGAGGCGATGATTCGATACCTTTGTATATGTCTCTGGTTGATTCCACCATTAAAATATGCACATCAAAAATCCTGCTTGTGGGCTGAACACTAACAGAACTCGACTCCGCTGGGCGGCAGTCCGGCGCTTAGATGCACAAATAGGACCCGACTGGCGCTTATACGTCCTTACATCTGTATCTTACCTCTTTGAACGCTGGCTGTGTAACCTCCCCTGCTTTTTTTAAGCTGTCTCCTGTCATAATATTGGCTGCCGGTATAATACCAACACCCTCAGCTCGTTTATATTCCATCTTGATTAGCTTTATGCATACCAAGTGAGTACCTGTCTGCTCACTGCCCTAATGTTATTTAATAATCTATGTGCAGTCTCCACTATGGAACAACCACAACCTAAGTCCACATATCACTCGATACCCAGCATCCATCTCTCCTCACCTGTCCCTGTTACATCCCTCTCATTCGACCCCGTCTCAGATGTCCTCTGGACCGGGTCTGCTGCAGGACTTGTGACAGGATATTTCGGAAATATTAACTCAGGATATGTTGGGAACCTCACCCGAGGCGTCACGTTTCCCGTTCGAGGGGAAACGGGTGTCTTAAAGTTGTTGACAGGGGAAAAGGACGTCAAGGCACTTGGAAATGGGGGGTTTGGGAGTTGGTCGAAGGGAGGAGCAAACCGGTGGCAGTCTACGTGAGTATTGCTGTTGGCCCTCGCTCAGCGCGTTTCATTGACCGAGAGGGGTAGATCTCAGGAGCAGCTTTCAACGTTCAGTCATCACCCTACCATCCCTAATTCATTCGTCGTCGCGTCCTCAACACCCTCATCGCACACCTTCCACATTATCAATGCCGTAACAGGCGCGTCAATGCGCCATGTCCAGTCCCCATCTCATATTTCGCACTTGGCACATGTCCATACGCTGCTCGTGTCCGGGTCGGTCGACGGGATGCTGAGGACACATGACTTTAGGGCGAGAGGGCGAGAGGATAGTGCCGCTGAGAATTCTTGTATTGCGCATACGGGTGGTATTCAAGCGCTCGAGACAAGCGGGCAGTATATCCTTACGGCAGGATGGGGAATGAGGTCTGCATGGAGCTTGATTAGTATCTGATGACCCCACTGAATCTGTTGGCTATACAGGCAGTCCCGGCCCCATGCAGACACTTTCGTCAAGGTCTTCGACGCACGCACCTTGCGCCCACTCCCTCCAGTACCGTTCGCAGATCTACCCTCGTTCATTAGGGTGCACCCAAAGAAGCCATCGACGATAGTGATTGGATCAAGTCAGGGGTTTATCAATGTGATTGATATTGCGCAGGCCACCGGGGCAGCCGACTTTAATCAGGTAGGTGCCCGGCTTTCCTTTGGGTCATGGAGACAAAATGAATGCGTTCCAGTTGCAAACGTCATCCTACTTGACATCCGCTGCTATCTCGCCCGGCGGAGATTATCTGGCGTTCGGCGATGCGGAAGGTTTTGTCCATCTGTTTTCGTCTGCTCCAGGGGAAGAGACTGTACCGTTCAATGGGTACGAAGGAGAACCTGGAATATGGGCACATGAACCTGGTGAACTGCCGGAAATTGATTGGACACCCGACACGTTAGTCAGTTCTCACTCCCAAGGTATGGTTACTAACTTGTCTCTTCAGACCTCTGAATTCCGTTGGACTGCCTTATTACAAAACGCCACTTCTTTCCTCCCAGATCTCTCTCAAAGTGCCCCATGGCATTCAGCCATTTCCTCCGCCGGCCAAGATCCCACCAAAAGTACTCGAGACTATGCGCACCGTAGACTTTGTTGGGTACGCACCCCTGCCAAAAGATTTAATCGGTAGAAGGAATCTCGCCCCCACTGTGCATGTCGAATCTGGGCGATTCAGGAGTACGAGAACAGCAAGAAAACCATCGGACGTTGATGGTGTAAGTAGATGCGTGTGCTGCTTGCTCGCAAACGGACATTGATTGTGGTTTTATAGGTCGTCGAGCAAATCGCAGACGCTGCAATATCAGACATACCCAAACCATATCGGCGGGTTGAGATCATGTACTCTAAATTTGGGGTAGAAGACTTCGATTTTGCGTAGGTTCTCTCTTGCATACGCGTGCATATTACTTAGCTGTCCACCAGGTACTATAACAAGACGACTTACAGTGGCCTCGAAACTCATATCGTCAACTCCTATACCAATGCTCTCCTACAAGCCCTCCACTACGTTCACCCTGTCCGACGTGTGGCTCAATCACACATCACGACACCTTGCCAAACCGAACACTGCCTCCTATGCGAGTTTGGGTTTCTGACGAGGATGTTGGAGGATGCGAATGGGGTCAATTGCCAGGCTAGTAATTTCTGCAAGACAATCCCGAAGATTCAACAAGGTGAGTTCACGTTACCCCGTGACTTGACGGTTCCTGAAGGAAGAAACGTCGTGATAGCTGGTGCTCTGGGGGTGGTAGACTACCAGGCGGAGGGATTGAAACGGGAGTACGGCGCAATTATTCAAGTGTTCAACCGTTTTTTGCTGGAAGAGATGAGCACACGGAGTGATGCGCCCAATAATAACCCTCGTCTAACGAGCACAAACGGACCAGACAAGTCCCCTGTGACCCAGTTGATGGGTATCGACGCACAATCCATCGTCATATGCAGCGCGTGTGGAGCAGTGACCGAGAAGGAGACTTTGAGCCATGTTGTAGATCTGATGTACTCGCGCAAGGCAAGCCTTTACTATCTAGGCTTCGGCACCTATACTCACATGGTGCATATATACAGCCTTCTTCCGGAACTACATTTGCTTCCTTACTCAGCGCATCTATACTGCGCGAGACGACACATCGCTCGGTCTGCCAATCATGTCGGCAGCAAGCGACGTTTCGGACCCAGCGCATTGTCCCCGCAAGCGCGCTTCCACCTGTACTAGCCGTGAACACTGCGCTCCTTACGGACGATGCTGCAGGAATGTGGAGGACAAAGGGTCAGGCCTTCTTGGAACCTCAGGTAGAGGTTGGATGTGGACGAGATGGTGAAGAAAGCGTCGAGTATGAGTTAAGGGTAAGCATTGAGCTGGGAACGAGGAAGACTGACTGACGCTTTTGTACAGTCGATCGTGGTAGAAGTTCGGAACGAAACGCATGCTCCTCACTTAGTCGCACTTGTCAAGGTACCCGCTGATGGGTGGCACCTGTTCAATGATTTCGTTGTGCAAAGCATCTCCGAAGCCGAGGCCCTTTCGTTTGCAGGATCCTGGAAGGTGCGCGTGTATCACAATCTGGGCGTCTACCAAGTTATTGATTGGTGCGCGTAGACGCCTTGCGTGTTGTACCTTGAACGGGTGGACAATACATCAACGCTCGATTTCGGCATTTTGCCAATGAAGATGGATCCTGATATCTTGTGCCGCGTGGACAACATCTCCTGGTACGCTGCCAAACCTAGTTTGCTTATCATAACCTGACCCCACGGTATCAGGCGGATGAACAAGGCGAAGCTGGCTCACGAGCCCTTAGCGCCTGAGGAGCTGCCCAAACCTGGGACACTGGTCTCGATTGATGCAGAATTTGTTTCTCTTCAGAAGGCAAGTCGTGCCGCAATGAGTGGTTCGCTATTCCATTAACTCCACCTCGCCCGTTCATTCAGGAAGAAAACGAAATGCGCTCAGATGGGACGAAGAAGGTGTTGCGGCCTTCGCAGCTGTGTCTTGCCCGGGTATCGGTATTGCGTGAGGACGGAAGAGCCTTCATCGACGATTACATCCACACGAGTGATACGATCGTAGATTATCTCACTGAGTTCTCGGGAATCAAGCGTGAGTAGATCTCAGTCACTAGTTCAATGTCGCCCACGAGTTGCACGCAGCCGGAGACCTGGATCCATACAGTTCTGAGCACGCACTCGTCCCGTTAAAGTCTGCGTACAAGAAGCTCCGACTTTTGATCGATCTTGGGTGTATATTTATCGGACACGGACTGAGCAAGGATTTCAGGATCATCAGTGGGTCGTGCCATGGATTATGTTTAGTGCCATGGAAGCTGAATGCTAGTTTAGATATTGCCGTCCCGAAGGAGCAAGTGCTAGACACCGTTGATATATACTTTTTGAAGGAGCGACAGCGTCGAATAGGATTGAGGTTCCTTTCTTGGTACCTCCTGAGGCAGACGATCCAAATTGACACACACAACTCGATCGAGGACGCACGAGCCGCCCTATTGCTCTACAAGCTCTATATGCAACTGGAGGAGGAACGAAAGTTTGATGAGACGTTGGACGAGGTATATCGTGAAGGAAGAAAACTGGTGCGTTCTATACTAAAGCAGTGTGTGTCTCTGTTTGCTCAGCCGTATATAGAACTGGAAAACGCCTGGGGACCCGACATCACCCAAACCGGCGAAAGCACAGGTTGCGGCCATGAGTCCTTCTATTAGCGGGACATTTACACCGCCATATGGCTCGCCTGGGAGGTCAGGAGCGCACGGAGGAATTTCGTTGCCTCCGCAATGGAGGCGAAAGTAGATCACGTGATCGCGTGTAGTACAAACAGAATCTCAACCTTGTCTCCTTGTCTCTCTCATGGTCGTCGTTGTCCCTCCATCAGGAAGAGCACAGAGGACGTATGCGACCGAGTACAAGTCAATCGTTGGACGCTACGTGAGATCGCCCGCCAAGTCAGCTTCGTCGATCGTTATTGTCTCCGCACCAGATGTCGATGCGCTATGTGCTACTCGCATCCTGACCTCGATGTTTCGTAACGAGGGCGTCCTTTATCGTGTCACTCCTATATCGGGTTATCCTGACCTCACGGAGTACCGAGAAGAGTTATTAAAGTCGCCAGAGGTGAGGTCAAGCTCGTGTGCCTGTTTTCCGGCTAATGTGAATCTAGCTACAAACAGTCATTTTGGTCAATATCGGCGCTATCCTAGAGCTACTGTCTGACGAATGGTTTGGCGCGTTTCCACAAGAGGTGACTATACATGTCATAGACTCTACTCGACCCCAAAACCTGTCGAACCTCTTCGCTCCTGGGCGAGAAGGCGAGAGGGTTCGGGTATGGGATGACGGTGGTGCATTGTCGCTGGATAAGTATAGGGAGGCATATGAGACGTTCTTGGTTAGCATTTTCTAATCACTCCGGTGGACGATGACTTATAGGTTGCTTGCAGTACGGAGTTGACTCCAGCTCCGATGAATCGGACGATGAAGAAGATGAGGGACTTGGGGATGGTGAAGAGACGATTGATGACGGCGATGACTCTGATAATGAGCGACCGAGACAAAGAAGGAAGCTTAACACTGGCAAAGTGGGTTTGTCCATTCTGGTTACAAGGTCTAGGTTTTTACTCCTCCCGCAAGCCCTCAGCTCAGGAACGAAGAGAACAGAGGCGAATGCGCGAAAAGCACCGGGACTTGATCACCGAGTATTATTGTTCTGGGACGTCGTATGGCCCCAGCGCTTCGGGCACCGTATATGTGCTCGCATCTCACTTGCAGCTGGCTGTAAATGAGACTTTATGGTATGCGGTTGTTTATTGCGTTGGCCATATCCCGAGCTGATGACAGTTCTCCAGGTTGGCCATTGTCGGTCTTACTTACCAATATATCACATCACGAATATCTCGAGACGACTACGAGTACTGGCAAAGAGTATACACAGACGAGGTCGCACGGCTAAACCCCCAGGTCGACCTCAGCGCTTCAACAGCCCTACACGCCGACGATACTGGGATTCGGAGTTGTCAGGAGCTACGATTCACATTATATCGACATTGGACGCTGTACGACTCCATGTATCATTCGTCCTATGTTGCGGGCAAGATGAACATATGGAAGGAGCGGGGGAGGAGAAATTTGGCCGCAATGTTCGCAAAAATGGGGTTCGTAATGTCAATTTATGCACACACATATCTGTCGATGCTCATCTTTGTGGTTAGCATCTCCTTGCAGGAAGGTCAACAGGCTTACTCTCACATGGATCGAACATTTCGCAAAGACCTCCCCAACATGCTGGACGCTATTGCCCCCGAGTATGGCCTGGTCGAGCTGCAATACCCCTCCTTTGTACGAGCATATGGGTTCCTGACCCAACCATTGGCTGCAGCAGATTGTGTGGAAGCGGTGTCTTCCCTACTCGATGCTGCCACAGGGGTGCGACTTGAAGTGGAGATAGACGGTGGCCGTGGGGGCGGCGAATGGTTTGGTGCTGCAAAGATATGGACCGCGGTTGACGTAGCAGGCAAGAAAAAAGGTGCCGGAGCCAACGGAAAGGAGAGTCTTGGATTAGATGGTTCATTGAGGGCCAAAGAGGAGGAAGATGAGAAGAATAAGGCGTGGAGAGAGAACTTTTGGATCGCATATGATTCATTAGGATCCGAGTACGTCCTGGCGTGTTCTCTGGGTTTGGTCGTTTCCTGATTGTAAACGTGCCTTACATCTTTCAGCGCAACAAGCATCCAAACACTTCAGCATGCCCTTCCCCTCGCCAAAACTCTCCACAAACTTGTGATCAACCAGGGCTCCGAGCTCATAGAACGTACGGGTGCTATCAAGACGTACCGACAGTTTCGGATGGCCGTGCTCACCCAAGGCGCTCATCTCGGGTTGTTTGCCCAACCTGGTCCACTGTCCCGGCTCGCGCTGTGGCTCGTCGATGCTCTACGAGACAAAATCACGGCATTCAAAACCCCCCGAGGCGCTGGCGGCTCACGGTCAAACCGGGAGCGAAGCTTGCCATTCGTGGTCGCATGCCTAGATGAGCGAGCAGGTAGCTTTCTGGTTGTGGGTGTGACCGCTGCGACCGAATTCGGTGATGTTAGGAACAAGTGAGTCGAGCTCGATTCTTGTTTCTGAGAGCGGGTGTGCTGATGCGTGGGGGATGGTAAGCGCGTTTGGTTTGGCGTTCTTGCAGGCAAAGGAAGAGTCCAACGCGCGAACGCGACACGGAACGTTTGACACAAGCGTTGTAGAGGTGAACATGGACGATTTGCAGGTGTTTACAGAGGCATTAGCTATGCATGCTCACTAGTCCAGATCACTAGCACTTTGATGGAATATTTCTACATGTATGAGTTGAGAACAGTTGCTTTTTGTCGCTCTGGAGTCGTACTACTGTATTGGCCGAATATAATATTTGTAGACTATAATACAATTAGTAGGCCCCAGAGGCCGGTAATCGTCATGCAAAGGCTTGTATCCAAAGCTCTGAACACCCCACAGATTCACTCGTTGCTTATTGTGCCCTCAAACCGAAATGGCTGTCGCAACGCTCGCGGATTTGCTAGCGTGTGAAAGCTCGCCTACTCAATACCCTCCAATATTCAGCTGAAATAGCGCAGCGATTGACCTGGTTCATCTTTCATGCCCTCAACGATGCCTGAATTTCAAACGCAATTTCAGCCGTTAATCGGGGTTCTTTTACCTGTACTGAAATTATGAATTATGGACAACCCGCATATATAGATCTCGGGTACCCTGTTCGCGAACGACGCCTAGAACGAGTTCGTTGGCTGAGACCCTACGCAACGACAAGCCCGGGCAACGCTACACATTCCAAGTCTAAATAAACTTTTCAACGACCTTGGACTCGCTAGTTCGAGACATGCAAAGTTCACAACGTACGTGTCTGACGCTTGTACTTCTTTAGGTTTTTGCGTCTGTGCTAGGAATATCCGCAGCAAGTATATGCGCCTAGTTTTGGTCCGAGAACAGCCGGGTATGCTCTCGGCACAATCCGAGGGCATTTAGCTTCTGAATCTAGCCAGTATTGGCCATGACGCTAGGGTATATGCAGTTTAGGAAATGGTTGTCGCGCTTGTTGCGGCAAAGAGTATCGAAACAATGGAGAGCTCTCCACCCCCACTCGAAGCATCCTCATTCATCAATCACATTTTCAACGATTCATGAATGGTGTGCAATTTTCCAATCCCAAAAACGAACTACTCGCTCTCAGTCGCATAATCCACATCCCGCCTCTTTCCCCTAATACCCCACACGCCCCAATTCGTCTTGACCATCACTCGTGGATCGAAATCTGCGACCTCCCACTTTTCACTCCCAAACGGGTTCTCGCCGGGTGTGACGACCCAATCAAACTCGCCCGCTACTCCTTCGACGTTTTCTAAACTTTTTACATCTCGTTCTACGTCTACTGGGCTGAACCCTGTGACGAACAGTGCGCATTTTGTGCTCAGGACGAGAGGGACGGTATCACCCCATTCGCCTGGGGCGTTGATTTGCAAGTGAGAGGGAGAGGTGGGAGAAGGAAAGCCGAAGCCTGGGCAGAATGCGAAAAAGACGTCGGTGTAGGGGTCGAACGTGTCTGCGAAATGGGCGTGGATGGCGCTGTAGGGTGCGCGGAGGGAGGTGATTGTGAGAGAGGGTGAGACGGAGGAGGTTGCAGAGGGGACGCCCCATTCGGGTGCCGAGTCGCGAATTTTGGTTGGGCCGCTGGGCGTGAGTTGGAGTGGGGTGGGGGGTTGGAAGAGGATGGGTGTGGGTATTGATTCAGAGGTGGGTGCTGAAGTTAGCTTGGAGGGTGCTGATTTGGGTTTTGGAGGAGGTGGGGGAGGGATGGATGCTGCTGGGAGCGAGACCTGCGGGCCGATCATGTACATGTGGAACTGGGTGTTGGGAAACAGGTGGGTGAGCTGTTCCCAGACGTGGGGAGGGAGGGAGGATTCGGCACGCGCGCCGAGTAGGAATATGCGCATCGGGGGTTTGGAGGACGGGTCGTCGTCGCCAGTTGGGGACTCGGAGTGGAGCGAGTATCGCAGGGCTGGGCGCATATGTTAGGTGCAAATGCGGTAGGGTGGGATAGTGAAGCGTACCAGTCATGGAACGTAGGCCTTCAGGCGTGAGACGCTGGTTGCGCAAATTTATGCCACTGTTTTCGTGGAGGAGAGAGGCGACGGTGATCGGATAAGTCAACAGTTTGCTTGCATGTCTTCGGGACCTTTCTGAATCGATGGAATTGAAGCTGCGAGTGTACCAGAATACATCCCAGTTGGCAAATGACACGGCCTCTTCATACGACTGTTGGCCTGGAACACAAATCTTAAATGAATGGCGTTGGATGATCTCGGATGAAGGGCTGACCGGGAAGCTCAAACTCGCGGAGTTTGCGCCCGCTCCGGATATCGTGTTCGTCCTCGTTTACTTGGCGCAGTCTAGCGCAATATGTAGCGTGCTCGGTGTCTTGCTGCCAGTGTAGTTTGGTGCAGTGGGTTGGCCACCCGCAGTCTGGGCAATCGAATAGGACGGGCCTGCGCTGTTCGTGGTGGTCGAGGCATACGGGGCACGGTGCGTGTTCAGACACGGCGGCGGCGCGGGCTTGCAGTGCTGGGAGGGGTGATCTGGACAGTGGGTGGAACAAGTCGTCAGGTGCGAGGGTCGGTGCCGGTCTTGCTCTCGGCGTCGGCACTTCTTTCTTTGCCCATCCAAACAGCTGTCGAGCAGGCAGCCTTGGGGGTGGTCTGAGGGCGCGGGGGACTACTCTATGCGCGGCGAGGCGGAGCATGGGGAGCGCTGCAAGTCACGTGCGGTGCGCTAGCAAATGGATATTATTGGTGGTCAGGACTGCTACCGACGACGACTTTGCCGAATTTGTGCTTTTTCGCTCGCTTGGCCTCGACAAGCGCCCACGCAAAACTCTTGGCTTGCTCGCGGCTGGCTCTGCACCCTCCCTTGCACCTAAGACGTCCACATTTCCAACCACCGGCTGCATCGTCAACTCGGACGTCCCCACACCCAGGTAATCGTCCGTCTCCAGCCAACCACGGACCTATTCGAGTTGCTCAGCTTATTCGCTCATTCTTCTCCTTTTCAGCCGTCTCCAATGGCCGGTTTCTTCTCATCCATCTCCTCGTTTTTCGGCACACAAAACAGCTCCAGCTCCGGCCACCCCTCCACCAGAAACCGCACCCTCACCTCCACCCACGACGCGTTCTCGCTCCCCACCCACTCGCCCGTCGCCTCCAACCGCGACTCGCCCGCGTTCTCCTACCCGCCCCCGGCCGCGTACAGCCCCAGCTCGAACACATATGATTACATGCCCCAATCCACGCGCGACAACTTTCGCCGCTCCACGCTCGGCAGCCCCGGTCTGCCATCGGGCACGACGCCAACGACGGCCGCGATTTGGGAGCGTCTGCGCAAGTTCTTGGGTCGCGAGTATCCCGAACTGGGCGACACGCTCAATTATGGACTCGCTCCAGCTCTGATCGAGCAGGTCGAGGCCGAGCTCGGGATGACCCTCCCCCGCGCGGTGCGCGAATCGTATCTCCTGTGCGACGGGCAGGAGGCAGAGTCAGGCATGGCCTGCGCCGAGGGCTTATTTTACGGGCTCACGCTCATGCCCCTTGAGGAAATCTTGGAGGAATGGAAGTTCTGGCGCGAGGTCGACGAGGACCCGTCGACGGGCGCGAATCCGCAGCTCTTACAGGTCATGGCGTCCATTCCACCGGGTTGGATCCGTAAGGCCTATTCATGCCGCGGTTGGCTGCCGCTCGTGACCGACAAGGCGGGGAATTACCTCGGTGTGGACCTCGCGCCAGCAGAACAGGGCGCATATGGGCAGGTGATCGTCTTTGGACGGGATTTTGATACCAAGGTCGTCATGTTCCGCGGTGAGGGTGAGGACGGGTGGACCAACTGGCTCGCGAGCTTTGTGGAGGAGCTGGAGAGCGGAGACGGGTACGAGGTCGGCGCGACTGACTCAGCGAGCGAAGGAAGTGATGATATTGGGTACGAGTCGTACTTTTACGATGGCAGCGGGAGGAGTAAGGGCGTCGGCGGCACGCGCGATGGAGCAGCTGGGATGAAACTCACAGGTGGGCCCAATTTGGTCACTTTTACTAAAAATAGCTTAATGTTTCTATTCGCAGGCGAATACAAGGGTTGGAACGTGCTCGAAGCATTTGCAGACCGAAGCTATCGGCGCTGGCGCGAACGAGATATGGCACCTGATCTCGACGCAGTCCACACTCAAGAGATCCCGCCTCAAACGATACAGCTTGTCGGCCCGTCGATGGGCACCGGCTCTGGGGTTGAAGTGCCCATCCCTACGGCGGAAAGCAGCGCACTCGCTGCTGACCGCCAACCATCCCCAGGCCCGTCGA
The DNA here is from genome assembly GCA_019616945.1 of Ceratobasidium sp. 414. Taxonomy (NCBI): domain Eukaryota; kingdom Fungi; phylum Basidiomycota; class Agaricomycetes; order Cantharellales; family Ceratobasidiaceae; genus Ceratobasidium; species Ceratobasidium sp. 414. The sequence goes on along the minus strand of WSTK01000088.1, from coordinate 12,632 downwards.
CAAGCAAACCCGCTGTCACTCCATCAATTTCGGTCACGCGCCCAGCCCCCCCGGCGCCACTTTTGCTTCCTACCGAGTCGGACGTTGTCCCACCTACAGCCGAGCGCGGTTTTGCTCCAGATGACGTCGAGGCTGGCATGGGTATGAGCATGAGTGCGCGCGAGGTTGTACCGCTGCGCGAGATGACGCGCGAAGATTCGATCGACTCGCTCGCGTCCGAGCGCACGGCCATGGCCCCGTCTGTTTCAGGCTCCAAGGTCGCAACACCAATCGCGACCACTCCCACAAATAGGTTTGGCCAGGGCGCGTCGCAAGCACCGCCGTTGGTCGCGGAGCCCGAATCGACTTTGACTGCGGCTGTTGAAGAGCCGGTTAAAATACTGACGCCTGTATCGCCCGTCCCGCCTGTGGACCTCCCTGAGGATACAGCAGACGAAAAAGAAGAAACGGATGGTGAACTCCCGCCGACCACGATCCGACTCGTCGGCGGCAAGTCGGGGGTAGTATCCGAGACAGGAAGGTCTACACCGCAACATGTGGACAGCGACAACGACTCGCGTGCGTCGCTAGACCTGACCAAGGAGGAGCGGGAGGAGCGCAAGAAGAAGCGGTTTAGCAAGGGCTTGGCCAAGCTGGGCTTAAAGGGCGGGAAGCGCAAGGAAGAGGCAGCCGCATGAGATACCATATACGTTAGTAGAGAGTGTGCTTCAGGACACTGGACTGGTCGAGTCGTCTATGCCTACCCATGACTATGAAGGACTGTATTTAACCGAATGCTATCACTTAAGCTGTACAGCACCGCACACGTGCACGTGACCGGCGAGATGCAAGGCGTCGACTATGAGGATGAGGAGATGCTGTTTGCCGAGGGCTCGAGCCCGTTTGCGGGCGACCCCGATGACGACGAGGCGGATACCGTGTCGGAGGAGGATGAGGACGAGCAGGATGCCGAGGAGAGCGGTGAGGAGAGCGAGCAGCAGGACGAATCTGACCATGAAGAGCCGCAAGAGCGCCATTCGTCTCCGCCCTCGGAGCACGAGGAGACTGAGGAGAATCATGTCGCTGACAAACGAAAGAGTGAGTAGACGCGTTTTGCATTTTCTTTGTGAATTTATTTATTCTTGGTGCAGGCCCGGCGATGGCGATAACCCCCGTCGTGCCAATACGCGCTGTGTCACCTGCTACACTCCGTCGCGCACAATTCACAACGCCCAACACCCCCCCTCACAAGTCGTACTCGATTGACCCAATCTGCGCGTTCCCCCATCCGGTCCCGAGCCACTCTCTCGCGGCGTCGCGCTGCATGTCCCATTTGCTGACTGGTTCAGACGACGGGTTTGTTCGCGACTATGACTTTTATGCGAGCTGCAACGGCAAGGTTCTCTTGACTGCCCCGCAACGGCAGCATTGTGGGCTGGGAGAAGGTGTGATGAAGGGTGGGGTGTTGCGGATGTGGTGGGAGAACCCGTCGGGCGAGGGAAAGGAAGACACGGCGGGTGGGGATGTTACGCCCGGACCGGCGAATGCGCTCGAAGGCGGGGCACCGTCGCCTGTTTATTGTATGGCGGTGCATTCAGACGCGTTGTGGGGTCTGTCGGGGACAGCGGTACGCTTCTCTTATCAGTTGGCAAAGTTAGGCGTGCACTAACGACTTGGAATGTTAGAGCGGAAATATCAACCTATTTACGATTCGACACGACCCCGGACGCGTGCACTTTGTGCTGCGTGGGCACAAAGGTCCGACCTCTGGCCTCGCACTTTCCGCAGATGAAAAAAAGGTTTACAGCGCTGGCCAAGATGGACACGCTCTGGCAAGTTCACCCCGTCCCTGCGCCTCAATCAGAGCTTCCATACGGCGCATTTCGCTCACTCAGCTGACTTGGTCTCTGCCTTCCAGGAATGGGACCTAAACGTGGGCCAGATCGTGCGCCGATATCCATCTCACGGCGCTCAGCTCGTCTCTATCGGGGTGCGACCGATATCAGCTACCATTGCAGACGCTGGTTCTCCGGCGGCAGCCACGCTAGCTCGCCAGTCCCAGGCAAATGGTACGGGCCGGCGGCCATCTGAAGCTCAGCCCGGAGGATCGCCTCGGTCCGAACGCGACGACTATGACCCGCTGTTCGACGACGACCCGGACCCAGACGCTGTGGGCGAGCATGACCCGGGTGCGCGCGGACCAACGGCGCCGGTCTGGCGCTCGGGCATGCCAACGCTCGATCCCGATACGTACGAGCGGTACTCGCACAACATACTCATGACGGCGGCGATCGATGGGCAGATCACGATTTGGGACAGGCGCGTGGCGGGGAGCGCCCCTGGCTCTGGAGTAGGACGGCTGGAGATCCCGGAGAAGACACCACCGTGGTGTGTTTCGGTACGATCGTCGTTATGGCTTGGGCCGCGTGTATTAATTGGATTCCTGGATTGGGATAGGCGTGCTGGTCAGCAGATGGATCACAACTGTATGCTGGCCGACGGAATGGAACGGTCGAGGTTTGGGACATGCGCCAAACAAGGAACATGCATGCGGGAGGACCGCGACTGCTCAGGACGCTGCGCAATCCCCCTAGTTCGGGCGCGGTGTCGTGTGTGGTAGCATTCCCAGATGGCAAACACCTTGCGTGGTGCGTGTGTACTAGAGCGGCCAGACTTCGACTTCCTGGCTCATGTAAACCTTGTTTCCCAGTGCTTCGCAGGACAACATCCGGCTGTGGAATGTATCTGCGGAGGCTCAGGCTGAAGCGGCGAGTCGCTCGAGGGTCGCGCCGTTCAAAATTATTGCGGGCCACCATGGCGGGACGATCTCTCAAATCCGTGCGTGCTTCGCGTTAATGTGGCGCGCTGATCGTCGTGTGCTGATATGGGCGTGCGGCGTTCCCCGGTGGATCAGTTGTCGACGCGACATCCCGGTTTATGATTACTGCGAGCGGCAACCGGGGGTGGTTCGGCGAATCGACGCGGACGGTGCTCGTGCACGAGATGAAGCGAGTGTATTGAGTGCGGTGACATGTACAAATACAACAATACAGAGAGTAGGGTCAGGTCGGACACTGGCGATAGGAAGCTAGAGACAATCGCAGACTAGTGACGGAAGGAAGGCGGGGGAACCGATGTTTTATTCAAGAGTGCACATATGCAGCTGAGGCTCAACCGGGTCCGCTAGATTGGCTCCCTGTACACTCCGCCGGCCTGGGCCGGCACCTACCGCGACGGCGCGTATTATAGTGCGCTCTTGGACCATGTATCTGCCCTGCTCTTTTTCTTCTTGTCTTCCACCATGGCTGCTGTCGCCTACCACCCCCTCCCAGTCCACACTCCCACCCCGCCCCCGCTTATGCACCACCAGGACACCGACATGCGTGACTCGCGGCCGCCGTCGCCCGCGTCCTCGACCTCGACTGTCACCTCGAGCCGGACACCCGATTTTTTCCGGCACGTCCATGACCGGCAGCTCAACTGCATGAACACAGTGCGTATGTCTCGTTCGGTCCTAGCTCGCACTGACGTGGCGCAAGACATACATGCTCCCTGCAGACGAGCAGGAGATGCATGTTAGTCTAGTTTGTTCCCCATGTGTGGTCCAGGCCTGACGTGTCCCCTAGCGCATGGAACTCGAGCACCGAATGATCAAGTTTATATTGGGTGGCAAGAACTATGTTGGGCCTGTTGCCGAGGCTCTCACCAAGGTGCACGGCATCCAGCGTCGCGTCCTCGACTGTGGCACAGGCAACGGTCTCTGGTGAGTCCCTCCCGCCAGGGCCTGGGGCGGAACGATTTTGACTTTTCGCGCTTTGTCTCTTTGCGTGGTGATCGCGAACCGTCCCTGTGATGCATCATGGGCCGTGTCCCGACTTGTGGGGGGCTTAAACCTGTCGGTCGGGAATCGTTATCATTCGCCAGGGCAATAGAGATGGCCGACGAGTTTGAGTGGGTCGAGGTCACAGGCGTCGATCTCGCGCCTGTGCAACCCAGGTGAGCGGCCATGCCGAGGCGACAAGCCTGAGTGTTCCTTGTTACTCACGTGCATCTACCATATCTAGAAAAGTCCCGCCGAATTGCTTGTGCGTTTCTCACCCTCCACATTAGGTGTTCTATTGTCTCATAGCCTAATACGCCTTCCGCCTGCCTCACCCTCAAATTTCATCTTGCGCCCCCGCTCGACCTTCTAATCTCAACCCTTTCCTCGCCTTGCAGCTTCGAATTATTCGATCTCGACGGACAACGGTACGTTCAGTCACGCCTTTCCTTCCTCCAAAATTTAACCTAGAAATTACCGCAGACTGCCGTACCCAGACAACTGGTTTGATGTTGTGCATGCACGCTCGGTTTATATAGGGGTGAGTTGCGTACTATCCACACACTTGGCAGGGCATTCTATCCGGCGGAACGGCTTGCCTATCAACCTATTACCCCAAATCCATATATTTCATATCCCATCCTCCGGCCCACGCACCACTCCACCTCTAACCCAATGCAATCTGAATTCCAACTTTCCTCACACAACACGCGCAGGTTCGACACTACAGCACTTTTCTCCGCGAGCTCGCACGTGTGCTCCGACCCGGCGGGGTGGCAATCTTTGCTGAGGTTGATAGCACACCATTCACGGACAAGAAACACCGCATTCAACCGGGTGTGCGCGGCGGTGCGCCGGGCTGGACAGACTACTGGAGCGAGGTCCGACAAGCGTTGGGCCAGCTCGGGATTGATGTCGGGGTTCCCTCCCGACTGCGTTCCATTGTGCGCGAGACGCGAGAGTTTGAGAGTATCGTCGCGCAAGAGGCGTTGGTCCCAATCGGGTTTTGGCCAAAAGGTGAGCAATCCATCCTAGAATCACGCTTCCGGATAGCTCGGCTAGGGGAGGGCAAGTTGGAATAACCGAGGTGGTGGAGAGCTGTTCATGCGCGAGGAGTGGCGCAGCGACTCGTGATTCAATGGTCCCATCTGATATTGTTTCTTCCTGTTTAGACCCCGTTGTGCTTTCCATCGGTCAGCTTGCATGGATGAACTATGACAGCCTCCTCCTTGCGCTGCGACCCCTTCTTCTTGAGCACGGAATCACACCCGAAAAAGCGGCGACGCTCATAGAGGACGCACAGAGCGATCTCTACCACCCTAAGGTGCTTTACCGTTTTCATATTTCCCAATACCTAACCAGGGGTGTAAGATCAACAGTGCTAACCCAAATTATATCAATGTGATAGGTCCAGCCTTCATGTTGTTGGCATATCGTGCACGCTCGCAAGGCCCGCTAGCAAATCACCGACTGAATTGGTTTAGCATATATCGCGCTCTCCTGCTTTCGTTTATGTTATACTGTACACTAACCCTAGGGCATTTTCACTGATCATCACACAACTGTAATACACCTTGTACTCGCGATTCCATTCAGCATTCAGATAAAAACATCAAAGGTGTCAGGGAGGCGTCACGGGCACGCCGACGCAATTAACGAACACCCAGTAGAAAGTAGGAAAAAAGAAAAAGGGGCATAGGGACTATCAACATAAAACATAAACCACAGGTCTACTCTACAACCTTGGCCGAAAAGTCGTTGAGCACCGCAATGGCCTCCTGGACCTTGGCATGCATGGCTTCAGGCGTATCGAGCAAGTGCAACAACTCGGAGTTGTCCATCTCGAGCAACATGCCAGTGATCTTGCCGGCAAGGTCAGGCTCGTCTCTATCGTGTCGGTTTGTTAGCCATCGCACCAAGTGGCTTTTCAGAAACCAGCACTCACTGATGGATCTGCAAGTAAATCATCTCTCCCAACATCTGCTTCTGCTCCATCGGGCTGGCAGAAGCCAAGGCCTGAGGCGTAATACCAGCCGCCTCAGCTGCCGACGAGGCGCCAGTTGGGCGGGCACCCGAGGCGCGGGGCGCGGGCGCGGCGGGAGCAGGAGCCGGGCGGCCCGCAGCGGACCCAACAGCCGCCGCAGCTGCCGGGGGCCGGTTGGCGGGCTGAACGGCAGCAGGCGGTGCAGCACCAGCAGGTCGAGCGCCGTTGCCATTGGGTGGGGCGGCAGGCGGTGCGCTGGGCTGGCGAGGGGCAGCAGCGGGCGGAGGAGGGGCAGCGCCGTTGGGACGAGGGGCACCGGGGGCGCCACGACCATAGCCTTGAGGTGGATAGCCCTGAGGAGGAGGGGCTCCGCCCGCGTACGGGGCGGGCACAGGCATACCAGGGATCTGTTGGCCAGGGGGCGGCGGGTAGCGAGGACGAGGAGGCATCATACCAGGCTGGGGATAGCCCATAACACCACGTCCTGCTTGGGGAGGGTACCCGCCAGGCCCAGGCCCGTAGTACATCTGGGGCTGCATGTACCCAGGTCCCATCATAGGAGCCTGCTGCATACGCATCTGATTGCGCTGGATGATCTGCCCCTCGAGCTGCTGGCGGCGCACGTCGCGGCGCTGGGCGAGAGAGACGTAGAGAGGTTTGGAACCAATCATCTTGTTGTTCATCTCGGTCACAGCCTTGGTCGCCTCGTCAGGGGTCGAGAAACAGACAAAGCCAAAGCCCTTGGAGATGTCCCGCTCGTTGCGCATGACCTTGCACGAGGTGATAGTGCCAAACGCCTCGAACTCGGCTCGGAGCTTGTCGTCGTCGACATCGTCGTCCAGGTTCTTGACGTAGAGATTGACGCCCGCGTACTTGCTCTGACGCTCCTGCTTGGCCTGCTCGTGCGACCGCTGGAGCTCGCTCACACGCTCCGCCTTCTTCTGCGCGCGACCAACGTAAAGCGGCTTGCCCTTGATATCCTTCTCGTTGAGCTCGTTGACGGCCTTTTCGGCATCCTCGTGCCTCTCGTAGTTGACAAAGCCAAAGCCACGGCTCTTGCCCTCGACGTCGGTCTGGAGCACGGCCGACGTGATGGTACCAAAAGGCTCAAACATGTCCCTAAACTCGGCCTCGGTGATCTCGAGGTCGATGTTCTTGACATAGACGTTTGTGAACTGGGCCTTTTGCTCATCAATCTTCGACTGACGCTCCTGTATGCCCCAAGTCGGTGAGTCCAAGCCGAGGCGAGCACAGACGAACAAACCTTGCGAGAGATGTGGTACCCGACAAAGACCTGCTTGTCGTTGAGCAACATGCCATTAACAGCTTGGATCGCAGTCTCGGCCGACTCGGCAGTTTCGTAGTGCACGAATCCGTACCCACGAGAGTTGCCAGCCTCGTCCGTGGCGACCTTGCACGAAAGCACGTTACCAAAGGCCGCAAACGTATCGTGCAGCGCCTGCGTGATGCGGAAAATCAGTAACGTGGCGGACCAGTTGTCCTGATTTACGTACCTTGTTGTCGATTCCCTCGTCCAGATTCTTGATGAAAATATTGCCTTGTCCCGTCTTGCGGAGGGCGGGATCGCGCTGCGACCACATGATGCGGCTAGAGACGAGACAAACGCATGAGGGGTGTATGCGGTGGCAAAAAAGGGGCTCCAGCGCACCAGGGGCGGTTCTTGATAATAGAATAGTTAAGTTGATCCAGCGCGCGTTCGCCTATCGCACGACACGTCAGAGCCGCGCTAGCACGCGTCGCCACGTCCAGGACTCACCATCAGTCGAGTTGAGGTAGTTGACATACGCATACCCAAGAGAGCGACGAGTAATCGCATCGCGACACACACGGATGCTGCGCGCACAATGAGCGTCTGGGAGCACGTCGCGCCACGAAAAACGTACCTCGCAACAGGCCCGATCATGTTAAAGATCTCGAAAAGCATCGCCTCGCTGACGCTCGGGTCGAGCTCGCCGACATAAAGGGAGGCTGGGGGCGCGACGCCCGACGCGGCAGGTGGCGGCGGCATGTGAGGAGGATACATCGGAGGGCCGGATGGAGCGGGGTGGGCGTGGTCGATGTGGTTGGCCTCAACTTGAGGAGCGGGAGGGGGCGTTCCAGCGGCAGACATGGTTAAGACAGGGGTTTAGTTTGTATGAGATAGGGGGTCGTTACTGCTTTGGATGTTTAAGGGCTGATAGGATACGCGAGTACAGAGGGGTTTTAGTTTTCTGATCTTTTTTAGATTTTTTTGTTAGTTAGGCCGACTTGTCGGGACTGGAGTTTGGGGGAACTGATGGTGGTCCGTGAGGAACTCCAAAAAATTCGCCAGCGCTCTTATGACGGTCGATTGCCAATCAGCGCCAAATAGCGCTGGTCCACCCCCTTCGCCACCAAATCTGAGACAATGCAAGACCTAATGCCACGCGTTGCGGTCCAAAAATGTCTAGTATAACACTCCACACTGCGGCTACACCATAAACGAAAGTCTCGAACATCGCACAGACACCGTAAGTATCACAGGTATTGCTACATATATTTTGGGCACCGGCAAAAGCATACCCCACACTGCCTCGTCTTTCTCAGCCCCGAGTAAAGTACGCCTTAGCGCCTGGAAACAACGCATAAGCACCCCTCGAGTGTTCCAGAAGAACTCAACCTACCGTGTTGTGCCAGCTCTCCCTTTGCCTTGGCGAATGAATGACCGGCGTCGTGGTGATGAGTCCAAATCTGGGCGAACAAGGTTAGGAAACTCAGCACGGTGGCACTCGTCCAACTAACCTGGCGGTAATAGAATGCATTGCCAAGACCCTGGATAACCCAGCCAGTGGTGGCAATCGTACCAAGAACGCCTACTACGATGGCCTTGCGAGAAAAGGCTGCAATCGTGTTGATAAGACCAGCGCTTCCGGTCGAGGGGATGCCAATGATCATGTACACAGAGAAAAGCAAGTGGAAACCTGTGCCAAACGTGAGTAGACGCGTCGTAGAACTGTGGTGATTAACTAGCCTCCAAAGAAGAAATACATGTCTTTGGCAAGTGTATTAGCTATAAATAGACGCATAGCAGCCTAGAAAACCTACAGTAGTAGAGGGATTGCTCCTAAGAAACTGTATTAGTAGGTATCAAGCTAATACAATCCATAGCATACCTTCATGTAACCATTATAGATGGGTCGGTACCAGAGCAAGAACGAAAGAATTCCAATTACTGGAATATAACTAGATATCGAATGAGTTAGTTCGAGTCCAATTATAGAACCATCCGCCGCACCTAATGCTAGCAGCAAGGTCTTTACCTCCATCACTTCCGCCCGAAGTCAGGATGAAGATGCACGCGACCATGTTAATTATTAGTGTTGCGCCAAGGACTAGCCACAGCTGGAAGATTCGTGTGATCAGGGCGCGGTGCTCTTCAGGAATCTCGTCATTGATAGAATGGAAGATCAGTGGAAAGACTGGGCGAGCGCAAGGTCAGAAAAATGCCAGTAGGGTTTGCAAAGACTTGACGTACACGGAGGGAAGTTGTTCTTTCCATGCCTGATGTTAGTCTCACGGCGCGAGATCTCAGCCTCACGCGCAGCAAGTTCTCGCTCACGACGGTCAATATCTTCAAGACGCGACGATGTCTTGGCGGGGGTAGCCTTGCCGTCCTGGGGGTCGTCGAATGGGTTTGCGTCTAGGGAATGGGTTGAAGCAAAGGGGTTTTCATGGTATGCGTCTACAACGAATTGTGAGCTCCTGCTCGACCAGGCTGCGGTGACGGCTGCGCACTTGACATGGAGACGGTGGATATTCACCGAGGGTAGTTTAGGCAGTATGTCTAGGCCACAAGGATGTTTATTTTGCGAATGTGTAGACTTGGCTAGAAGACAGCCGTTAATTTGCTTGGACGTGGACGAGCGCGATGAGGTGGTAGTTCGGGTGGCGCGGCAGATACACACGAACAACCAACCGCACCGCCTCTAACTGTGGCGGTGCAGCGCGACGGATGATGGATTTGATTTGGCGCGTGAAACATTGCCAAGCGGTCGCGATCGTCCTGGACGTGGGAGCTTGGCGGCGACGAGGTATTTTTTAAATACATTTATAGGGCGACGACGAGGTCGAAAGAAATGAAGACTGAATGCATTGCGGAGCGGGCAGTAGAGAGGACAAATGGCTGATCGCGACGTGCCGAGCCATGCCCGAACTCGGCAGGACCACGTTTGACCAATTTACGTTGCCAAGCCGCTGAGTTTCCAACACCCGACCACCACCGCTGTTTCTTTTTCTTCTTTTTCATCGACTTTGGTGAGCCTATAAAGCCCCCGTCGTCGTCCCTTCTACTCACTTTCTCTCCCCTCAGTTTCCTTCCGCCTCCGCTTCACAGCGCCCGACGCTCTCTTTCCACGTTCATTCTTTCGAGTCCACGGAACTCCCTTCTGTCAATATGTTCGGCTCTGTCGCTACCGCTCTCGTTTTCGCAGCATCCGTGTCGCGTGTTTTCGCGTCGCCCATTGACCATGTCGCCCGTACCTACGTTCAGGACGCTTCCATGCTTGAGGACTACGACGGGTAAGTTTTTCTGGATCCGGGCTTACAACCTCGCCTAACGGGACTATTTTCAGTTATCACATCCGCTATCTCGCTCTCGGTAAGTCGGGCGTCTGCAACCTCACTTGCGCATATATGCTCATTCCCGGTTTCAGACTGCCAGAAGAAGCACGACACCCCGTTCTTCAAGGAGTGCTGCCACCCGCTCCTCAAGTGGCAAAAGTTGTCTGACCGCCCGAAGCAATGCATCCCCTCGGCTAGCGCGTCCTCTAGCGCGGCGCTCGTCGAGCCCACCGCGAACCCCATCCACGAGGACCCGCTCCCGGATGAGGACTGCGACCCCGAGCCCACGACGTCCGTAGCCCCGACGTACTCGGCGCCCCAGGCAACCACCACCCCCAAGGCGTCCAACCCGAAGCCCGCCCCGGAGCCGGCCAAGCCGACCACCACTCACGAGCCAACCACCACGCATGAGCCGACCACCACGCACAAGGCTGCCAGCGCCGAGCCCACCACTTCTGCCGCCCCCGACAATGGCGGTGGAGAATTCTTCACTGGTGGATTGTGAGTGTGCAACACCCGTCGCTAGTCCAAATACTGACCCGATGGACAGTGCCACTTTCTTCGAGCAAAACAACCAGGCTGGTGCATGTGGTGACAAGCACAGTGACGGCGACTTTATTGTCGCTCTCGACTACCGCCGCTACGGTCCCCTTGACCAACAGTCCCCCTCCTGCGGCAAGAAAGTCCAGATTATCAACGTCGACAACGGCAAGGAAGTCACCGCCATCGTCGCTGGTGAGTCTCATTCAGCACCCTGGCTGGACAGCCCAAGAACTCATTCGCATTAGATGCCTGCCCAACCTGCGTGAACAAGAACTGCCTCGACCTTTCCCATGGTGCATATGACCAGATTGGCGCGCGCGTCACCGGCATGCTCAACATCAAGTGGAAGTTCCTCAACTAGATACCTCGCAAAGCACGCCTCTTGCGTCTCAGCTTGGTTTCTCTTCGTCTACCTGTTTATACCCGCTATCTCTGCCGCACTTTCTTGGTTCCCAGCTACTTTTTTTCTTTTCCTTGGAAGTTTGTCTGTACTCTTCGCAGAATGTCTCGGAGGTTGTCTGTAGCCAGCGCGCGAACCCAGGTTGATTCTCGCCTCCCCTACCCACCCTACCACATCTTTTCGAATCCTACACACAAACAAAGAGTCGACCTCTTTTTCATGCACCTTTCTCGCACCTTCTGGGATGTAAAACGTGGAAAACGGTGTATCTACTTCTGTTGCTGTGCACAATGATGACCTAAATGTCTCTTCCTTTATTTTTTTGTCGACTCCACGCGGGGGTGTGCGCCATGGTCTTGGCCTTGGATACGCGAGCCGTAATTGGCCCCAGAATAGAAGAGCGCGGTCCGATCCATGTGTCGGATCAAATGTTTTGTTACTTGTTCGATCGAGGTATTTGTTCGTTGAATGGCCATCCTACACAGTCTCGGCGGATTTACAAATGCAGATCCAGCTTCTTTTGCTCGTCTAATTGTTCGCAGGGCAAGCACCAGCTCTGCATACGGGTACATACAACCCCTCCATAGGCCCGTTCTGTTGCCCCCCGTGTTTAACCTCGTGTTTTGACTGTGAATTATCGCAGGGCCATGGAAAGCGGCCCACGTCTAAAATTTCATGTTCGCAAAGCTTATCGCGCATTGTTCATGCGCACTAGGTGGTGACAAGTTGCATCACCAAGGCACCCGCGCCGACATCCATCCCCTGCCAAGCTGCTGCCAGTCGCCGATTCACATAAACAAAATTCAAAAATTGAGACCGAGAAAAGGCCGATTATGTACATCATATACTCCAGCCTGAGCTAGAAAATCAGAACGTGGTTCTCGTTTGGAAGTTTGATTCGACTGGAACCTTTCCCCTTCCGTGTTTTCGGCGGTGCAAGTCGAACTTCTAGTTATGGCTTGTGAGCACACCTATCTGAGTTTTGTGTATGCGTACTTGGGTTAAAATTTTGCCATGAGCAATTTACATACAATCAAGTGTCAATAGAGGTAAACAAATCCCGATCATTGCTTAAACATACATCAGCAAAACGCATGCCGGTCCAGGAGGGCTCTACAAACCGGTTGAGGCGGTTGAGACGGTTGAAATGAATGTGCCGACCTGTGGAACTCTACAAACCGGTTGAGCACTGACACCATCAGCGCGTCATTTGAAAATCCCAGCAATGGCAAAATCTCACCGTTATTTTTGTATCCCTATAGTGTGAATCGATTCCTTGACAAAAAAATACCCCTGGGGGAGTTTGC